>VDFB02154111.1:0-21418 GCA_007258455.2 Sequoia sempervirens | reverse complement strand
TGTCCTGGCTTAGTACAATAAGCACACTTAGGTCTATCTTTCTTTGATGATTCCCCCTTAGGAGAAGGTGAATCAAAGGTGTGTTGTGAACTGGAATCCTTCCAATGCTCTGTGGTCTTTGGTTTTTGTTTCTACTTCTGCTTTTGCTTCCCCTGAGATGACTGTCCTACCAATGCTTGGTGTTGTGATCTTGTGAGAGCATCCAACTATGATATCTTGGCCTGCTCTTGTGTCAATCGATCACAAAACACCTCAAAAGTAGGCATGGTAGAGCGGTTTCCCATTGCATCCATGGTGGAATAAAATGTCAAAAAGAAGATCTGAAAAGAACCTCGAAGCTTAGAAAGAATCAGGTATATACACTCCTCATCTGTTTTGGTCTTACCACAACCCTGTAGAAGAGATCTCTGTTGTTTGAATTTCATCAGAAAGTCCTCAATAGTGGGAAAATAATTAGGTACAAGGGAAGTCAACTTTTCCTCAATCTGGATGGCACGAAACTGATTGATGGTACTAAATAAATCACTGAACTTGGTCCACATTTCAAGAGGATTGTTACACCCATCAAGATGAAACAACAAGCTGTCTGAAAAATGTAAGGAAATCAACCCCATGGCCTCATCCATCTTATTTCTATGCTGCATAACCTCAAATGGTCGTGTCAAAACTGGTTGAACTGTGTCTAAATAGGACCACAACCCCTTTGATCTAAGAAGACGTGTCATGTATGCCTTCCAAGTGTGATAGTTATGAGGTGTGAGAAGTTCAACAGTCGGAGTATTTTCGGCCATGGTTGGAAAGGTTTAATGATTTTTTTGTGAAGAGTTTCTAGTTTTCTAAAGTAAATGACAGGAAGCAAGAAAAAAAACTCCCCCCACAATGCAAGAAACCAAACCCCAATAGAGATTTTTCAGCGAAAAAGCTAGAAAAAGCAAAAAATGCTTAGACAATGTTCAGTGTACCTGGTGAATTTTTTGATGAAATAAACTACAGATTTGGAAAGATCACAGAACCACCTTTCCGACGCCTATTTGTTTGTGCAAAAAGGAGTCCAGACGCAAAAGTTACGCCCCTAGAAGTGCAAAAAACATGTTCTAGCTTTGACAGGAGAAAACAACATCAAAATAGAGAAATCAAGAGATCAAACCTCCACCATTAGATCGGGCTCAGAACCATATTTCCGATGGTATCTTGTTTTCAAAAAAAGGAGATCATATGCCTGATTTATGCCCGATTTACCGAAAGAGGTAAAAAAAACTTAAAGAGGGGCCCTGGTGGCTACGCTCATACTGGCGATGAGCGAGCGGTGCTCCGGTGGGTGGCGGATCTGTGGAGATCCGGTGAAGGGCTGGTGGTCGGCCGGTGGTGAGCCGGTGGCCGGTTGATGGTGAGCCAGTGGCTGGCCGGTGGTGGTGGGTCGGCGGTGAACCGGCGGAGTTGGGGGTGGCAGTTGCCAAGCTAGTGGCCACTTGGTTGAGCGGCGACGACGCCCTCTTTAGAACTGTGAGCGCAGTTTTAAAAACAAAAGCTTTATTTATTTTTTATTTTTTTGAAATTTTGACCTCGAATGGCGTGCCCTAGGGCCGTACGGCGCTAGGGCCAAAAATTTTTTGCTTCCTTGATCAATTGTGGCCAAATTAGACAAGTTTTATATGAAAATATAGGTTTTCAGGAGCTGCAAATCCAACGGCGAGGTCCGTTTGGGCCCAAAATGAACCCAAAGAACGGAGTAGGCTAGATCCACAAAAAATCAACTTGAAAACTTCTGAAAGTCCGATCAAACCCTCATAGCTCCAAAATCTTCAAAACAAGAATAGGCTGCAGCAGGCCCACACTCTGATACCATGTAGAAGTTGTGAAAACCAACTTCAGAGTCCAAGAACACCTGCATGCAAATGGATACCTGTCACAGGGAAGAGAATAGAGAAAAAGCAAGAGAGGGTTTGAAGCTCTGTAATATGAGAGATATATTATTAGAACAATTGAATAAAATATTTACAAAGATCAATCCTTAAAAGGAGATCAAGCTAAACCTAAAAAGTAACCCTAATAGGTAGACATTTATTAATTAATATAATTATTAAATGTCACAATATGCAACTAAAGTGAAATCTTAAGAGTATAATAAAGGTGACTTAATTAATATAATTAAGTGAAAACCTTTACTCTAACATATACGATAAACCAAGTTCAGATTCTCAACTTGAAGGCAAGGTGGCACATCTATCAGCTCAATCTGAATAAGTTTATTATTCACACACATCACACGATAACCAAGTACAGATTCTCAACTTGAAGGCAAGGTGGCACAACTATCAGCTCAATCTGGACAAGTTTATTGAACAAAAAATAGATTTCATCTAACTAAGGAAAGAATTCACCATTATAATTGCATGAAACCCAAGTGGCATAACAATTCATCATAATAGCAAAAACGCATGAACAAATACAAACGAGCAATATTGAAGGCAAGGTAGGCACAACGTATATTTCTCTCTCATGCAAAAGTTATATACAAATGAGCAAAATCTCTTCTTTATAGACATCGAAGGTGTAGGGAACCCTAAAATCACCTTGAGTCAACTACAGTCTTGCAATGCATGCAAGATTTATTGCTAAACCCTAATAAAGGAAACTATACAGTTAACTGGAAAACTACCATCAGTTAACTGAAACATCTAATCTAAAAATGGACAATTGTGCAAGCATGCACGTCCTTATTGAAAGCATGTCAACTGGAACACTACCATCAATTAACGTAAACCCTAAATAAAACTCCTAGTAAATAAAGCTGATCTTAGAATAGATATGCATGAAATGAGACAACGAGTTAACTTGAGAAGATAACACCAAGTTTAACTCCTGTGTTTAATGTCTATTCTGAGAGGTGGGAACTAAAGTCTACTGGCCGTGATCTCGAGCAACCAATCCCTCAACGAGATTGTTAACTACATCACTGTTTGGAGCTCTCATACTCTGTCAAAGAATGTTATGCCTACGCAGCATGTCCTCACTAGCTATGATCTGAGATTGAAGTTCACCTTTGCTCCTAGTTGCTTCATCAAACAATGCTGACATGACTGTAAGCTAATTAATCTTACAGCCAACGGTCTCCCCATTGAAAATAGTATGAGTGAGTGCTTGGAGCTCTAATTGAACATCGGTAAGCTCAACATACGTACCACCCTCAATCTGATATCGACACGGTAAGCGAGATACTAAGGTCCTCACAAACTGGAGTGTACTAGTAACGTGCTCTCTACTCTTAGCCAACTCTGACGCCATAGTCTCCTCTATCTTTGCCTTGAAAACCAACTATGTTTTCCAAGAGTAGATAGCTTCTTTATCTTCTGTATCTGTGACTGATTCATATGCCATACTCAAGTGAGCAATCATAATCTCATCCCGAGGTCTATTAATTGCCATATCTTGCTCCTCATCCTGAAGATGAAGACGAAGCTCTCGTGCATTGTACCGCAACTGATATAACTCTGTAAGCATAGAATGGCCTCTAGCAATGAACTCCTCTTCCCACTCATCCAAACGCTTGCCATATGCAACTAAGTGATTAAGTTTACCTTGTTCTGTTGGAGGCTCAAGCATAGGCGGGAATGTGGTAATGACATCTAGCCTGTGTACAAGGCTAGAAATGTACTGATGAAGCTGTCTGATTTCAGCCTTGAGGGTTGCCTTATACTCTCCATCCTTCAACACTCTATCCTTGGCACTGTCTGTAGCAACCTATAGGAGATCAACCTGAGTTTGTCATGTGCTACGACCAAGGTTGACTGTGATAACCTTGAAGTCCTGAGATTCTAACTCATTCAAGCTCTTCCCCTATGGAGGTATAACAGTCTCAACGACAATCTCCATGTCAGTATTCCTCTCCACGTGGACCATGTTCTTGATCCTCTTGTCTAGCGTATCCTGGTAAACTTGATCAAAATCTAAATGATTAAGGACATAGGATGGCTGCCTCCTCTTCCTTCCCAGCTGAGACTCAATCCAAGACTAATCTTGACTAATGTTATTGGAAGGATCTGTACTAGCAATGGGAGGTTGCAACGAGAGTGAATATGTAGAAGAACCACTGCTAGATGGGGAGCCCAAATCCAATTCAATGTGAACTGGGGCTGGTGACTTCTCTGGAACTAGTATAGAAACTTGAGGCTGAACCTCAGGCACTGGCGGACTTTGAATTGGCCTTTGAACTGGCTCTATGATAGGTTGTCTATTAGGTTTCGTGTGTGTATCAGTGGCAAGTGCCTTGCCTTTTGAATTGTTTGGCACTTGAATTCTCGTAGGAGGGTTACTCCTCTTCTTCTGTTTAGGTTTTGACGAGGAAGGTAGCAAAGGATTCACCACTGGAAACTCTACTCTAGGCACACTTACCCTCCTGGTCTTCTTGTTGTCGAGGTAAAGTATATTGTTTTGAATAACTCTACTTGACCTCTCTTTTATTGTTGCATACTCCTTAGCATACCAATCAACTGCTAGCAGCGGTTGTGTATCGACCTGCTCTCTGAAAAACTAAGGAAGGACTTCTCCCTCATCATTTGATAAACCTCCCACATCTTCTGACAAGAAAACAAGCATCTGTGAGAGAGAAAAGCGGTCGTAACTATGTCTACGAACCTCAAAATCATCCACACAATTTTCCCAAAAATCTTCCATAGAAGGCTCATGAAATGCACGTCTAGCAAGGCGAGTTGTGTAATGACCCGAAAGATCATAGGCACGAGCCTCAACAAGATATTTGAGATGATACCTCTCTAATTCTTGTCCTACAACTTTGGCATCAGTTGTCGTCTTGCACCAATACATTCCAAACTGAAAAGGAAAATTAGCGGATGGTCTATGCTTGTGGCGTAAAAGACGATGAACATCATGCAACTGCCTCAGAAACTCCAAAAAGACTGTCTTATCTAAAGGATAACGTGGAAGCATAGCTGGTTATCCTATAAATCCATATACTCAGATGTAGGTGTAAGTTTGGAACTAAATAAACCAATCTGCCCAACCATCCATCGTTGCTCTAGCAACTGCTGAGATACGAATGTGCAACTCCAGGTCCAAGTTTCTCATTGTATAAGTCAGGAAAGCCTCGTGAACATGCTTGAAATGACGTTCAGCCTTAGTGAACTCAAGCTGATCGTAATACTGATAGACTTTCTAAACACTGAGAATGCCCACAGTGTTTAGTCCTCGGAATTGACCCTGATGAGCAATCAAGTACACGAGATAAGAACACATGTGAAACTCATGAGCAACCAAGAAACCGATGATCTGCTTGTGGATAACATCGCTGATGAAGGATGCCCAATCATAATGCTCCTACCCAGATATGATGCGACCAATAATGTAATACATCCAAGGCTAGAAAACATTTGCATGTGATTGACCTAAGACACGATTCAGGAGTGTAATTAGAATCGCATACTCATCCTTGTACTCACCACGACCCACATTATTTGGCAATTTGTTCTTTGCTTTCTTTAACCATCTTTCTACCAATTTACTCTGGCACTTGTCCACATCAGCATTGAATGCATGCTCACACTGCTCCATAGAAATAACTAGACTATTCGGGTGCTGAGGTATACCAAAACTTCTTTCAACGTCCAAAGGCTTGAGATTGCAAATGACTCGTCCATCTACTGACACTATCTCACGAGTAGCAGAGTTATAATGCTTAATACAAGACATCACAAACTCAATACAATGAATGAAGATAGGTATGGAAGTGGCCTCCAATAACCTAGACTGCTGAATGTTTCGAATAATTGAATCTCTAATCTTAACTGGATCTAAAATTGCTTCTGGCAGCACTTTGTGAAGATTCGTCTCAACTGTCTCGATGAAGTCGTGAGTAAGGACTGATTTAGTCCTATATTCAAGCTGAGTTTACTACATTCTAAAAAACTCGCCTGTTGACTGTGAACTCGACTATGTTCTGACAAGATTTCTGAAAAGCTAAAAATACCCTACGGAGTCTAAAAATAGCCTTTGAAGAGTTATTTTCAGCGAAAAAATATGAGATATGGGTTTTGTCTAGAAAAAGATTCTAAGACAACCCAAAACGTCAGAAATGCAAAAATATGACTTCTACTCGACCATGCAAAGAGTTTTCAGTTGAGAAAATTAGAAACTTGAGAACGGATGTTCAGGAGTTAAAATTCTTGAAAAATCAAGCGCACGATTTTAATTTGAGGAAGTTATATAGAAATGATCCAGATGTTCAGACTTGTCAAATTCTGCCAACTTCAGGAACATGTGAATTGGATTTTGAGAGAAATTTGAGAAACAAAGAGGAAAAACACATTTTTTCTATGTTCTTTCTTCTGTGAAAATCGCCCCTGTTCTTTAAACTTGCTGATAAATGTGAACTTTAACCTGTAAAAGAATTGTTTAAGGAAATCACACTTGATTGTTGATGATGAATTCGCCTTTGCCTTGAAAACTCGCCTCTGCTCTTGAAGAAAAACAAATTTTCTTGAAGCTGTGTGAATGATTAATGATGGCCCCATGCTTAAATAAAGAGAATTCGCACCATATTGTTTACTGCAAGATTTAAAACCTCAACAGAAATAGAATGATTCTGATTGGACCCCTTCCAGTTACACTGACACTGAGTCAAAGTTTGAAACTTAAATAATAATAAAATATTCATTATGCAATTTGCAAAGGTGCCATCTTTAGAAAATCACCATTTAATGCTTAAATATGCAAAAATAAATATTAAATATTATTTCAAATCAGTTGACAAACCATGTGAAGCTTTAGGATTCACTGACGAACTTCACTGATTTCAAAAAGTCTTCATTTGACCTCATAAGCGTCCATTTTCTCAAGATATCATGTTTTTTACTAACTTCCTACTTTGTAGCTGACTACAAAGTTACAACTGGCCATCTTCGACACTAATTTCCGGGTGACCAAATGATGCTGGGATTGAACAAGTGTATTTATTGTGAAGCTTGCAGAGCAAGGAAGAAATGTCTGATGGAAATCATCACTGCAAAATCCATCATTTAACACCTCAAAGAATTAGGTGCCTTTGATTAAATTGATTTTTAGGTACCAGACTTAACCATTTCTCCAAACTGCCATTTGACGCTTCAAATGGCTGCTGATGATGAACGGTGAACCCTGCTGACAGGCAACCATGCACACTACATAACTAGGAGTATTCTGCATCCAACGAATATACGCAAGGCATCTAAAAGCTGCATTAAGGACCCTTAAAGTAAAAGCGCCCTTGGCTTGAAAAGGCACAAACACCACTTTGACGAAAGTGCAACTCTCAACCAAATGCCCTACTTTGACCTTTGATATCTAGAGCTGGGATGACCCGATTCAAGCACCGTCTGTCTCAATGCGTAGCCAGAAGAACCTACGAGAGAAGACTCTAGAGGCAATGAAGCAAGAAAACTGCTTCTAAGACCTCAAAAAGAAAGGTGCCTTTCCCAAGATGGAATAAACGACCACACTTAGTCATTTTCTGAGTTGTCTTTGTTTTACAGTATTTCTTCAAAGACCTCACACATACGAGCGTTTGCCAAATCCCGAAGGCTGACGACTGGGCTCGTTGGATAGCTGGAGTAATTGCGCACAAGTCTCGCGAAGACTTCAAACATCAATAACTTCATCTAACAGGCCTAAAGGCTAGGCGCCCCTGGCCTACAGAAATACAATGAAATTTATATGCCAGTCTGCCCGCTAAATTACGTGTCTAGTAGAATGTCTGTCACGATCTCTCAGAATGTTAGATTAACAGGCAACTTGGTGCATCACGAAGCCGGACTAGAGTAGCACTGATGTTAGGAAGACCTCGTCAGCAAACTCTGCCATCTCAGATGCCATTTTGAAGGGCACCCCTAAGCTACAAGGGCGCAGTTACACCATTTGAGGAAGTTCTATGATATGAAGTCTCTCCATAAGCTCACCTTCTGACGTCGACTGCCAGAGCTCTGGGACTCGGATGACTGCATTCGATAGCTCATCGGATAGGCAGACTAGTCGTGAAGAGATTAACTACATCAACCATTAGGAATACCAAGATCTAACCTCCTTTAAAGAGGTGCGCCCTTAAGCTATAGGGGTGCAAAAGCTGGAAAAAGATAAGCTTCTACAATTTGGAACTTTGGAATCTTCAACTTCTATCGCCAGTTACCGGAGTTACGAGTCTCAGATAGCCTCGTAGGATAGCTCATCGGATAGGCAGACTAATTCTGAAGAGATTGACTATATTCATGAGCATTTACCACAAAATATAGGCCTTCAAAAAGAAGGGCACCCCTGGGCTACAGGGGCGCAATTTTGCTTTTCCTTGAGAAATCTTCAAGAACTAACCACTGAAATCTTGATTTTAGACACTGAAATGACCATTTAAAAGTATAATTATCATCGTGAAATGCTCCTCCATCGTGAAATACTTCATTCTGAGTCTTTGATTCAGGTTCTGATCAATGGACACTGCCTTTGATTGACAAAACACTAACAAAACTCCATGCTTGATATTGCCCAAAAACTGTATTTATCATCATTTAGCAAGTTTTAGACTATTTTATGCAAAATGCCTTGATGAAGGGAAAAAAAATTGGTTTGGGTACAACAATGAGCAATCTTATTGTTATTTTTTTTTAGAGGAGATGAAAATGAAATCCATGAACAAAAGTTGGAAAGATGTTTTGGACATAAATAGATATAGATCAAAGTCAAAATGACGTTTTAGAACTTAAGAGAAGATGAGAGTAAAATTTTGGAGCTAAGGAAAGAAAGGACATGTGAAGAAGGAATGAAAAAATAAGAAGAGTTCATATTCCTCCATAAAATATCTTTTGATTACAATGATTATTATTCTTTATTTATTTTTGCTAACATAGTTAGTGATAATGCATGGCTTATTGATTCAGTTTGATCCTACCATATGACTCCTCACAAAGAGTACTTTTCTACATATACAACTTATGATTGAGGAAAGGTTTTCCTTAGAGACAATAGTACTAAGTAAATTATTGGTAAAGGAAAGGTACAATTATGTTCCAGTGATGGAAGGGTTAAAAGTCTTGATTATTTTTGTATATTCTAAGACTTGTGAGAAATTTATTTTGTATCCAAGTTAAATGATTTTCAATTGACTCACAACAAAAATTATCTTAAATGCCTAGGTGGGGAAAGGCCTAAAGGATGGATGTGGATCATATCTAGTTTTGGGAAGGAAAAATATTGTATAAAACAAGCATCTTTTTTTGGGTTCAAGGAAATTTCTCACATAATACATGTGATAGGTGATAAGGAAACACTCACAATGGTAAAGGATTATTTTTATTGTCTATTATCAAGGTTGATATCAATCTCTAAGGTTTTACATTAAAGCTCATGTTTCAAGTGTGATTTTTGAATGTTTTAAATAATATATTTATGTTTGGTGTTTTTTACTTATTTATGGATTTGATATGTTGGGGATGGTAAATACTATAAGGAATTTAACAAAATCATATTAATAAAAGATACACACAAGCAAGCATGCACAACGATTCAAATACAAACATGATCTTGCCCCTAGTCAAGCTAGAAAATGATCGATTGATGATGATGATGATGATAACATTGTTGATATGGGAAGGACACATCTCAAAAACAATGAAAGGGTTGGGAAACACATATCATAATGATGATAATGTGACCAAAAGGATCAAGGTTTGTAGCAAGGCTAAGAACAAAACCAAGATATGTGTTGTATGATGTGCTAGATTACATAGAAAGATTGCATGGGTTAGGATCGTTACATTTGGGTGGGATATGGATGGATGTTGGATAGATGGATTGGAAGATCACAACTAGTGACAAGAGAAAACCAAATCTTGTGATAAGGATAACAAGATAATGGATTGCTTAGGTAGACTATGATGGGATACATTAAAAAATTATATGATGGGGGGTTTAGGTTATTGATATTTGAGGACTATATTGCATAGGAATAATATATTTTATCCAATATATGGGGTTTGATAGTGCTATGTAGGCTATGTCATAAAATTTGATGGTGCATGGACAAAGGTTTAACATGTCAAGAATTTTCCAAAGCATGTTTTAACATGTCCTTATCAAGATCAAGATAGGTAGGGAAGATGGAAGGGAACAATATGAGATGAATGGATGGTGATGTCATTAAAAATGTATGGTAGATGAGACAACTTTCCCTTAAGTGCAATGGTACACAAAGATAATTGATCTTACACATGATGCATGCTTGCTAGGTTTTCATCGTGGTACTTATCTAAAGCACCATAAGAATGGTTTTCACTATTGGATGAATTATTTATCTTTACTTTTTTCTCTTTTTTAATTTTTAAACATGATACCTCTTTGTTATTTTTTCACCATGGAGATTTCCCCAAGGTGCCATAGAAAATGGTTTTCACCATAGGGCAATTTTTCTCTTTACTAATTTTTTGGATTTTGATTTTTTTGGTATTTCTAATTGGCATTGATCTTTAGATGATCACTAACTATTCTGGTCCATTTGATGGTACTGATGTAGATACCGATATCATGATATTCCAATAGTGACCTATATGAAGGATTTGTCTTGTTAGGATAACGACACTTGCATACAACTAACGAATGCTATTGTGATCCTTACTGATGCTTGGTTTGGCCTTATCCAAATACTTAGAGTTGTCTTGTTAGGATAACAACACTTGGATACAACTAATGAATGCTATTGTGATCCTTATTGATGCTAGGGTTGGCCTTATCCAAATACTTACATCGTGATAAAAGTTTCATGAGAGTCCCTATGAGAGTGTTTCTACTAGGACATTATGCATTTGTTAAATAGGATTTTTGGACTTTAAGAGATGTTGAATTATGATGGGTGATGGTATATTTGAATGGATTATTTGGAATTTTAGATGTAGGATGTTTTATTTTCCAACTTGGGATGATAGGTGATGGATTTTGGATTTTGGATTATGTTTAGAACCAACTCTTTTATGACTTAATTGATAACCATTTTAAAGGAGGTGGACTATTGTTATATGTAGGAGATCTCTTTTCTTGTGACTTCACACTTTGATTGACTATTGGATTTGGATTCCTTTCCTTGCTTGATCTAGTTTTCTTTAGGATTCATTTGATTTCATGTTCCCACCTATATTTATGGATTCAATGGCTTTTGAAATTTCATTTTGATATTTTTCTTTATAAAAGTTTTTTTTTTTTTAGGTTTCGAATGACGGTTTTAAGGATTTGGGAATAATAGCTTATGGAGTGGATGAAAGGTCTATTGGTAGTAACCTTATTGTAAAGACTACACATGGTCCCTATTTTGATGCTTGGATTGGATGAAGTTACCCCTGATATCATTGAGGTATCACTACTATCTTTTTATTTATTTACCGAATAATAGTCAAGGCCTTGATGTCTAGGATTCTAAAAAAATTGTGCTGGTTCTAAAATTCCTTGCTCATGCAAACCTAATCCTCTTCCTTGGTATTGCATTCTTTGACACTTTTTTTTGGTGATGGGGTATTTTTTGTTTTATAAATAAGATTAAAACTCACATTTATATTGTTTAAAACCATAGATGTTTGCTATTTTCTCATCAACAAGAAATCTTGCTTTGACAAAAGTAGACAATCCTATTTTATAGGATACTAGAGATTTATCCTTGGGCATGCTTGTTGTCTCTTGATCATTTGGTTTATCAATGTGATCCATGTTATTTGTTGATTATGTATGTATCTAAGGGAGGCAAGTGTCTCGTCTTGGGAAATGGAGGTGGTTGGACTATGAATAATATTGACTTCAAGTTTTTGATCATGGATGCCATATAGGTGGATGAGGGGATCATCTTGGATTTCTTGATCAATAGTAAGATCTTTATCAATGATAGGCTCACCTTGGATTTCATGATCAAAGATAGGATCTTGATCAAATCTTCGATTAACTTGGATATCATGATCATCTAGAGGGGGTTCTTGGATGGACTCAGAGATAGGATCATGATCAAGGATTGAATTAACTTGGATTTCATAAATAGGATCTTGATCAAGCCTTATATTATCTTGGATATCATAATCATCTATATGGGTATTCTGGGTAACTTAATCTTGATTCATGCTTAAGTTTATTTCATCATGAATTAGAATTTTCTCTTAACATAGATCAAATAGTTTAGATAATGGAATTTTATTTTGGATAAGGATATGATCTTCTTCAATAGGCTTGATATTTTGGTGCAAAAATAATAGAGTTTGGATAGGAATATCTTGAATGGGCTTAGGATTTTGGCATGACAGTAATGGAGTTTTAAGAGGATGCTCTTAAGTGAGCTTGATGGGTGATGAAGTGCATGATGTTGAGAGATGTTTTGATGGTATAGGATTAGCAACATGACAAGATTGGTTAAATTTTCTTGCATAATGGAGTTCAAGATCCTTTAGTATCAATCCTTGGAGAAAATACCTAAAATGTCTTCATTCAAGAATGGGTTTTTGGATTGGGATGGAGTAGATAGTAATGGTTTAGAGGGTGGAGGACTATAATAGGAGACTATGTAAGGGGGAAATTGAGATCATGCAATGTGTAATTAAATTGAATGAATGGAAACTAATCTAAACAAACAAAAAGATGATTCATGCCCATTACTCATGAAATGAACGATATTGAAATTATTGAATTCAATGAACTAAAGAGAAAAGCAATCAAAGAACATACAAAGAATTCAATAAACTAAATTTGTTACCCGTCCTGTGTTGGAGTGTGTTCACGAAGATGTTGGGTTGTTCGTATCAATGTGAAGCCTCCATTGTGTGTGTGAAAGCTTGAAGAATGTGTGTGTATGTTAATCGAAAATCTGTGTAAAGCTTTGTCAAAATATCGATTAAGCTCTTTGCATTACTTTGTTGTGTAAAATATGTTAATTCTCTGATCATTTTTTAGAAGAAATGAGGTTGTTATATAGAATTTGTGTTTTGAAATGAACGCTCAAGATCATGTAGTAGAATATATTGATCAACAGTTCAAAACTTTTAAGAGGATTTAGATGGGAATAATTAGTGCAAATTGATTACATAATTGGTGTGATTAAAGAAATCATTTTGAGTGTTCAGTGGGATTGAGGAAATAGATTGAGCCTGCAGTGGAATTGAGGATTGAGGAAATAGATTGAATAATATGTGGAATTGAAGAATAGATTGATCTGTTAGGAAATAGATGGATCAGTCAACCAATCAGATCGAGCAATCGGTGGTTTGTAATTTTCTCAATCATGAAAGTGGGTGAGGATAATTAATTAAATGATTTAATTAATTAATATGTTTGGAGTTGAATGTACAAATCAAGTTTGGCTTTTGCAAACAAAGTGATATTTTTTTGATTTGGGGAAAGTGAGAGTTAAATTATTGTGTTTTAATAATTTAATTGACTTAGGAGAATAAAGTGAATTAGTGACATAATTAAATTGTTGATGTTATTTAATTAATCAAGAGGAATTAAGTTAGATTAGGACTTTATTAAATAAATAAAATTTATTTAATTTGTCAAAAATGATGAAAAAGTGAATCAATTAAATAATGTATTATTATTCAATTAATAGAGGAAATTATGGTTGTTGATGTGAAATGCGGTGATATTTAGTGGTAATGATGTCGATGATGAGAAAATTTCATTTAGGGTGTGCGATAAGTGTTAGGTCATTTTTACATGTCTATAGAGACAAATAATAGATTGGAATAAGATGTTGAGGTTACAAGGATTTCTTGGTTTTGTTAAGGGGGTGGAGATTTAAGATATGGATGGGTGATAAGAATTTGGGATATGGATTGGTGTTAAGGAAGGCTTTGGATGGAAGATTGGTTTCCCTTGTCATAGGTAGGAGAATGAGAACTAATGAATGTTTGTTGGGGCTAGGAGATAGGGATTTGGGATATGATTTGGTTCAAAGATTGGTTTCCCTTGTCATGGTTGGGAAGATGATGACCAATGGATGTGTGTTGTGTATTAATGGTATAAGTTGTGTTAATCAGTTCTTGATATTTAGGACTAATGAATGGGTGATTAAAGCTTATGAAATCTTGGTATTGAGGGTAGGTGGATGGGTGACTAAATATTGTGGATTGTTGAAAATGTGGTTGTTGTTGCAAAAGAGGTTCTTGGTAAGTAGGTAATAATATTATTTTTTTGGATAGGTTATTGTTGGAAAGTAGGTTGGTATGTTTGTTGTTTGATATGTTATTCATGTTGATATGTGGGAGATAGTGTGTATTATTGTTGTTGTTGGAAGATGAATTAGGATGTGTTTAGAGATAATGGGTATTTCGTGATGAAGTGTAAGATGAAATAATTGTTAATTGAGAAATTATGGTTGGATTCTAAGGTGAGTGGGGTTTGATTTTGGATGAAAAAGATAGTTAATCCTATTGGATAATGGTTGAATTTGAAACCCTATTTCATGCGTGATAAAGGCAATCAAATACTTTGGGTTTTCATTTTTCATTTTTCTTTGATTTTGTGGTTTTGTTTGAAAGTTTATAATAATAATAAAAAGACAAAATGAATAAAATTTCCTGATATTTCACCTGACCTAACATAAAATACATCGAACAGCAATTAATCTGGCCCACACAATAAAATTCCCTGCATGGAATTACTTCATTGTTTTGTTCCTTCCCTCATCTTCGTAAGTGGTCACATTGCATAATATATGACAATAAAATATTCCATTTTTCTCTCTCTCTCTATTCTCCTTCTTCTCTTTCCTTTTATTTCTTTTATCTCCTTCTCCCCTCTTCTCCTCGAAGATCGATCCACCGGTCGATATTCTGCCCGCCCGTTTGTCCGATTCCGGATCTGATTGTCCTGATCCGCCCCTCAGAATCAAACTTGGCAACACTGAGAGAATGAAAGAATGAGATGGAGAGTGGAGGAAGGTGGGAGATATGAGAGGGTAGGGAGGGAGGGAAAGAGGTAGGTAGAGAGATGGAGAGGGGAGATAGAGAAGTAGAGAGGGAAGGAGAGAGGGAAGGAGAGATGGAGGGAGAGCTAGGGATGGAGAGAGAGAGAGAGGTGGGTAGAGAGAGGAAGGGGGGAGATAGAGAGACATAGAGAGGGAAGGGGAGAGACAGAGAGTTCTTGAGCTCAAGGGGGAGAGAGTCAAATAAAGGGATGGAGATAGTGAGAGAGTGGTCTAGAGCATAAGAGATAAACATTGAGTGAGATAGAGAGAGAGAGAGAGATGATACAACTTGTTGATTATTCAAATTTGAACTCTTGATTATTGAAATTTAACATGCTCATTACTGAAATTTGATTGTCTAAAAAATTATAAGATTTTCCAAAAACTAGAATTTGTATTATAACTCCAAGAGATCTAAAACCACTCTCAAACATCCTAAAACTATATACATGAATTATAACTTAAATTATAAGAAAGTAATTGTCCATATGTAAATGTCAACTTAATGTATATTTCATGTATATAATTTCACTTGCAATGAAAGACAAAGACAAAGACAAAGAAAAATAGAAAGAGTTCAAGAAAATGCATTGTAAAAACTCATCATTCACATTTTGCGAGTGCCAAATTTTCCACTCGCCAAATGCCTTGCATTGGGAAATACCAATCCTTTGATGTAAAAAAATATGATTTTTTGAAAGGATGACAAAATTTCACACATTTTTGGTCGTGCTCTCTATCAAGTTTGCATGTGTTTCAATGAAAACTTATAAAAAATACCATGATGACATTAAGCTCTCTCTTAGCTATCTAACCATATAATTTTTTTTATGATTTGATTATGTTAAGGTTTTCATCTTTAACTTCTTTTGTTAGTGTCTTTGTTTTTTTTCAAAAACCAACATGAGCTAGTTTGGGTATAATTTTTTACTTGTTCATCGAATTTTGAAACAAATTACATTTTTAGAAACTAGACTCCATTCTACATGTATTGAAAAAATGATTTTGATTAGTTTTCAAAAAATTTAGGGGGAAGCACACTCAAATTTATGTTTTCCAAGATGTGTCCACTTCAAAAATTAGTAAAATATTATATATTCATTAAAAAATTAGCTAAGAAACTGGTATAGACTACATGGTGTTAGCTAATTTCTTGTTGAAACAATTTTTGAAATTCTAAAAAAATGTTAACTTTGTTGATTTAAGAAAAAAAGTGACATCATAAGATCCCTTTTTGTGTCACAACTTTGTGCACTTATCCATTGAGATCTAATTATTTTAAATCTTCCTTCTCTTCCTCTTTGTCGATTGTATTTGTTTTCAAAACTCTTATTCAATTTCTCTTCCACCTTCATTACAAATTAATATGCTTCTTCTACTTTGTTTAATTTCACCATGTTTAGCTCTTCATGAATAATTCCTCTTTATCTATTGATGTCTCTTGCAAAAGTTTCTTTACTTGCTTCACTATGTTCAATCCTATGACCATCTTATAGAATTATTTAGTATATTCTACATGGCCTTTCTCTTTTTTCCTTAGATTTTGTAACCAATTCAACATTTAACTCTTAGTAAACAAGTATAAATTGATTTTTCAGTTTCACTTTCTTTTTCCCTTCTATTTCTTTCTAATTGTGTTTCTTTCCACCAAGTAGAAGCATGTCCCTTTAGTTTGTTCTTAGCGAACCTAACCTTTTTAGAATCTACAATCTCAAATTCAAAATACTATTTGTGGACACCGAAAAATGTCTTAGTCTATGAGCGTCATTTTTCTTGGTCTTCGACTCCGCGTAATTAAATAATTTTAATTATTTAATTATTCTTGATCATATTCCTCTATTAATTAATTAATTTTAATTAATTATTTAATTAATTCACTTTGTAAACTTTATTCTATCTTGATCAATTAAATAAATTAATTGCATCGCTAATTCCCCCTTTCCTCAATAATTAAATAAATTACTATTTATTTAATTATTTGCTTATCATCATTCATCTATAGTTAAATAATTAAAACTAACTATTTGACTATTCACTAATCTTTTAATTCTCTATAGTTAAATATTATCGAAATTATTTAATTATCCTTCAATGCTTCCCTTCTATTAAATAATTAACTCAAAGTAATTATTTAATGATCTTTTCCCATTTCCTCTTATTTAATTAAAATTATTTTAATTAAATGCCAACTTGCCTTTTCCTCAAATAAATAATTTAAATAAATTGTTTATGCCTCCACTTGTCCAGAGATTCCTTCTCATGAATTAAGTGATTTTAATACTTAATTTCTCCACTATCTCATTTTCAAATCTTAGTCGTCGATCGTCTCTAGGCTCTTTCTAATCTTGACAGTCCATTTTGTAACCTCCACTCTTTTGTGTTGCATGTCGTCTCATCCATCAATCTTGGAATATTTCTAGAAGCTTGATCTTGACTGTATGTTCGAATGGTTGTCTATAAAAGAAGCCTTTCTCTTCCATTTTTTCCTTAACAACCACTTATCTCCAACTTTCTTGCTTACAATTTGCAGGTATCTGCACAACTTCAACTACAAATCTGAGGGCATATTTGCAAAAGAAGAATGAGGAGAGACAAGGGAATTTATTCAAGTTCAAGCATGGGAAGGGTTTTCATTTGATGCTTTCATTTTGCTCATGTTTTGATTGTTTTCTCTTGTTTTGGATTGGGTTTTGGCTTAGTAGTGTTGTGGTTGTCACTATAATCTAGGATGGCTCATTTTAGCCCATCTTACATTGGTGAACCTGATGTGAAAACAAGTTTTTACAAGATCTATACGACTTTTTCTTTGTTTTTACAAGTTTTCATACGAAACGATGCAACAGATGTGCCACGACACAAGTGTGGAGAAATGACGCATCTGCTAAGGGAAATGACACAACTGTTGGGTGGGCAACTGAATTCAAAATAACGATGCATACATGAAAAGCAGCGATGCATCTATGCGCGGGAGCCTAATATTTAAAATCACGATGCAACTGATATATCGTGATGCATTACAGCTACGCATTTTCTGACCTGAAGGATGTAATCGCTTGGTTAGGTATAATTTTTTTTGTTTTTAGTTCATTCAAATTTTTTTCTTTTGGGTTTTCAAATAGAGTAAGGTTTTTGTGTTCTAACTATTTCTTTCTAGCATGTGGATTTGGATCTAAGGAGTTATCAAAAATTGTTTCTTTAGAAACAACAACAAAAAAATCAATCTCTTTACTAGTTTAGATTTAAGTAATTTTATTTTGTTTGTTTTTTGCAACTACAACTTGCATCAAGATCATAAGGGTAAAATGAACTTGCATATCTCATTCATAAGGATTTAAAATGAACATAAAAATGTATTCTCTCACCCATGGGAATTAAAATGAACTTGCATCAAACATCATTGGTATAAAAAGAATTTGATTGTCTTCAAAATCATAAGCAAAGGGTTAAAATTTACAAGTGTCTTTTGTGTTTAGTGGTTTACAAATTTTTTTAGTGTGTATGCTCTCCTCTCGCACCATTCGACGATCTTGAGGATCAAAATCATTTCTTTGGAATTTATATAATCACACCCCACATTTGGATTTTGGGCTAAAAATGAACCCCATGCTAGTGTGAGGTAAAGGCGTTTGTGTATGCTCTCTCCTTATGCTTCGTGCAATCTGGGAGATCAAAAGTAGCATACTTCCTTGATATTATGTACCTTTCTTTTAGAAGGCCTACCACCTCGCTTTGAAAGGTGGGAACGACCAAAGTAGTAAAAAGCTAAAGCCAAGATCTTCCAAACTGCTATATAAGAAAAGTGCTTCTTGATGAAATTCATTTAGCAATAGGTGTGGATGTGTCATACTGACAAGTGCCACCCTTAGTAGCCTCATGAGCTATGTTAAAAATCCTTCTTAGTAGCGGGACCGGGAGGCCTCTTGGATTGACTATAATCTTGAGCTAATCTTTCTCGCATGCTGGACACCTTGAAATGGATGTCATGTCCTAAATTGCATCATTTTTGTGATACTCACTAAAACATACCAAATAGTAACTATTTGATATTTCACAATTGTAATTGTCCAAAACAGTATTATAATTATGAATATTATAAATAACATCACAAATATTATTATGATATAATAGATAAATTATCATTATTAGACAATTATAATTATTATAAATACAAAATACATATTAAGAATATAAAAAGAAATATTAGCAATTCAATATTACTTATCATAAGATAATTATAATTGTCAAAGCCAAAAATAAATAAATATTAACAATTTAATAATATTTATAAAATTGTAATTACCCAAATATAAATACAATAAATATCAAAATCTGAGTAATTACAAATTAAACATGATAGGAAAACAGATATTATAATATATGATATATTATATAAGATATTTATTGATGTCATTATAAATATTATAATAATAACATCTGATACAATGAAATATCATAAATATGATATATTATAACGATAATAATCTATGCTCTAAAATAAATGAACAAATGACAAATACCAACTACCTAATGAAACACCGATTCCTAAATAATCCTAATCATGCAGCGACTGCATTATACCACAATCTGCATTAATCAGGGAACAGTTCCTCAAAAGGTATCAACTGCATAAAGAGTTACGTCCCAGTCAAATAACAGATATGACTCTTGAATAATCAGCCTACAAAGGGAAGCCCGATCCAAGATAAAGAGATATGGGAAAAAAATAAGGAAGGAGTATCCTCTAAACCCAGCAAATCATTCCAAAGACATTTCACATGTCTGTACCAATGATATTTGATCACTAATACCCATAAGATCGTGGCTGGAGAAAAAGACGTCTCCTCACAGCAGATCTAATATTTAAGGGAAAACATCGCTGGAGTTTTAGGGACACACGATGGGAGATAGAAACAAATAAAACATCTAAAATTAAGGAAAGAAAGAGGAGGGGCACGATGGATAAGTAATGGGAAAATAGACAAATCAAAAAGGCAGCGATAGATATTGGAGGGAAGATAACGAATGAGAGGGGATGTAAGAAGAGAAATTAAGGGAAATCAAGGAAAGCGATTGAGTAAGAATCAGAATATATTCTGCTTGGGAATTAGAGTCTCTGAGATCTGATCACATACAGAGAGCAGCAGTACAAGGTAAGTATTATCATAGTTAATAACTATTTACGGATTTAGAAAATAAGGATTGTTTAAATACAATTATGAATTTAATTATTGAAACTGTCAAACATATTAGTAATTTAAATGATAGCTAATCCTTTATAAATGTATTTAAATATAGTATGATTTACAAATACATTTTGATATATTATGTTGGATAAAATTTAAATGATAGAATGATAATTGATCTTGTGATACATAAAATATTATAGATGATTGACACATGCAATATATACATATACATATATTCATGCAAAGTAATTATTGACTCAATTAGGAATAATGATTTATATTTATATAAAATATATACGTATATATATATGTGTGCATATATTATTTACACTTGTCTAAGAATGTTGCTTGTGGCAAGTGTCGCATCTTATAAGTAATAATGAGACTATTCATTTGCTATGACGTTAAATGGTATAATAGAGTTCCTTGTATGGGATCTCGAAAGATATTTAATATCTAATTTACTCATGAAATATTTAGTAGAGGAATCATTCCGAGTGAGTAATAGGGAGAAAATGAATAATCCCTTGACAAGAATGAAATAATTATATCATCTTCAATCTTATTAGATGTTATCACTGAAATTTATTGATCTCTAATGTTTCTAATGTCTCTTTGATAAACACTTTGAATGCAAGATTCGGGTTTGCTCCGCCGTGAAAAGGGACATTAAATGGATGCCCTTACTATGAACCAATTTGTGTTAGTGGCCACCAACCTTTTATATGCTCATTGATCACAAGAGGTTAGACCTCTGAAAGTGCCCCGCGTCTTCACTAAGCATGTGTAGAGATAGGAATTCCTCTTTGGGGAATGAGACTTGGTGAGCCTGAGAAGTGAGTGTCATGGAGGGGAGCTAGTGCCACCAAGTCTCTAGTTGTCCACCTTGTTTAAGTGGCTGGAGAAATACAAGTGGGGATATCAACCGATGGTTTCCTTTCCAACCATAAGGATTGTGTATTTTTGTCTATGGGTGTTTTATTTTGAAATCAAAATTTTTCACATCCAAAACCAGATCAAAAAAAAGTGTTTGTGACTATATTCTATGTTTTCGAATTCAAATTTCATCAAATTAAGTCAAAATCTACCCAAAACCATCAAAACTACAAAATCAACATTATGTCACTACAATTGATAAAAACATGCCCATAATTGATATTTTGTGTTGCAACTGCTCATTGGAAGACCACAACTATTATATTGAATTGCATTGTAGAAAATAGAGCTGCAACTGTCATTTTGAACTACAACTGCACTTTGGAAGCCT
>VDFB02154110.1:12735-52643 GCA_007258455.2 Sequoia sempervirens | reverse complement strand
TATAATTATGAATTGGGGAGATATTTGTTGTTGAGAAGGTGTAAGTTTTCTAGAGGTTTTAAAATTATGAAAGGGTTGTTGTGTCTGTTGTTCACCCTTTGAGATTTCCTTGGGTAGTGCACGTATTTGGGATTCAGTATTTGACATCTATAGGGATGTGTTACCTCTTGAGATGTGGTAGCTATTTGTTATCAGTTTTAGTGCACTGTCTACCCTTGGGTTGGGAAATAAGTTATTGTGTTGTCAATAGGGGAATGGAAAAATCGTTATCTTGTCTTCTCGAAAGATAATCGATTCTGCACTGGTGTGCATGTGGGGCCGGAGTTCGTAAGAGGTTACCAAGATAACCCAAGATGGGGGTCGGGACCTAGGAAGATCTTCTTAAGATAACCAATGCAACCTTTGTGATGACACTCCTCCTATGACAGCAGTCGATTGTATTGTATAGTGGTTGTACTTGATTTTGTGATTCTAGAAGCAATGTAACCCTATGTTTTGTATTTACTAGTACTGTGTAGTTTGTTACCTTGCCTACATCTAGAGGTATTAGGTTAGTCTTGGTTACCTGTTACTATCTCCTAGCATGGGGGTTGGTCCTATGGGTACCACATGGCTGGATGGCGTGCACCTTACACTGTTGGATTTTCTCTTCATGTTCGTGATGGCGGGATCTTCTAGTTCAAGGAGCTCGTGTGTTTCTATGGATTTGTACTTCTCTTATATTCATTGTAACAATGGACACTATATATTGTACTCCTTATTTGTAATCAAGGAGGATTCCTTGTGTTTTAATTGTAACATTATGTATGATCTATTCATCGTTGGATTAAATGGTATTTATTGTTTATATGGTGTTGTATATGTGGAAATATGTTCATTACTTTTCTTTGTGTTAGATTTATTATGAAATGGTGAATTCTTTGTTGTACGATGTTATCATGAGTTAATTCCATTTACTATGTTTTAGAATATTTTTTTAAGTTTTGAAATTCACATGTAAACGCGTTACATGGCTTAGAGGATGTAAGTGTTAGATTAGTTTACTTCACTCATCATTGTTACTCTTTTTAAGGAAAAAAATTAGTTGTGCTTCTGTAGTGTTGCATCGTCCTCTAGGTTGCGGGACGAGGTTTTACACTTTCTATAGGTTTAGTTAGTGTTGATGTATCATAGTAGCGACATTAGGGGACCATGGTGGATAGGCGTGTAAGTGGGATATGATTAATGTTACTTTTAGGTCAGAATGTAATTATGATATGATGTTAATGTAATGATGTTGTCTGTGTTAATTTTTTGAGTTGTGTTAGTTAGTGTCACTTTAGTTTCTTAAAAAAAATTATTGGCATGATGTTGAAAGTCTTTTGTTTTAATCCACTAGGTCCCTTAGTGGGGCATTACAGTATGTGTATATGCATAAATGAAAGATTGATGCATGTACACACATATGGCCTTATGTTGAAAAT
Source organism: Sequoia sempervirens (assembly GCA_007258455.2). NCBI lineage: Eukaryota > Viridiplantae > Streptophyta > Pinopsida > Cupressales > Cupressaceae > Sequoia > Sequoia sempervirens. The sequence continues at coordinate 51,180 of VDFB02154110.1, read as the reverse complement.
TGTGTATGTGATACGTTCTTTTAATAAAAAAGAAAGATCTATTCTATATGCAAATTTCCAAGTTTAGTAAGATGTCAACTTCATTAGATGCACAATAGAATTCAATATAAGGAACATAACTAATAAGCAGTCTCTCTAGACTTTGGTATAAATTTGAATTTCCAAACAAATGTCATTAGGTCAATTTACATAGAAACCAACTGTAATCAACATTAAAACTTACTATGTGTTTAACTGAGACTATACATTATTATTCTAGTTCTATCTAACTTCCTTTAAGAAATGACCATTCAATGTTTAAGTATATAACATGTTCACTCTTGAGTCATTATGTTCTATTATTTAACTAGTACATTCAGAAAATAACTACCAGCTCATTATTCATTTCATTGCAAGTACATCAAACAGATATGGGTCAAAAACATACACTTTCAAGAAAATATGGCATAGATAAAAGTATCGACCTATCCCTAAGGATGATATGAATATTGTTTTGTTTTGAAATAGAGACTAGAATAAGGTTTTTCACTCAAAACGAAACATATCATTTGGGCCCCTTTCATTCTTTCTAGGTCATCAATTTTTAAGGACAATACTATTACTACCATGTCATTTTAAACATTCTTGAATTCATATAATACCATACATAATGATATGAAGAATATCTTTCTATTTATGTCATTCTTATAAACATTTGCTATTGAGTTTAGGAACGATAAGCATGTTATCGTTTAGAACAATACCATGTTTTCATTCGACATAATGCTCCATATAATTCACTTAATGTCTTTTAAAATGACATGATGGCTATTGTCTTGTGTATATATATATATATACAACATTCCATTTCTTTAAAATAAAAATTTAAAATGGAATGATGGAACTTAATCATTCGACTTGTTAAGGCTCAATTTACATCAGTGAAAAATTAATTCTCTTTATAAATTGATCTTATCAAAAGGAACAATGAGAATCATTTGAAACTAAACATCATGTTACAATAGGGAAATACATACAAAAATTGGGACAATCATGTGGTTCTTGGGTTTGTTCACCCAAACTAAGGAATTATTGTTTATAAGGATCGATCTGAGGTTTTAAACATCACCTGAAAGAAACAATGAACTGCAAGATTGATGTCGATAGCATCACTTACCATCTTAAGCTTCATTATGGTAAAAGAGGGTTCGTTCAAATGACCCATCACACATGCACTTACATGCAGGATTCAATGTGACTCTTCTATTGTCCCATACACAGAGCAAAACAAATAGAATATAGCTAGCCATGGAGGAAATGTCCATGGAATGGGCAGACTCATGGTTTTTCCTTTCCTCAACTAAAATAAAGGGGGTTGATGTCGATATGGAAAGCCCGACAACATGCATATACAAAGACTTGAAAATAGAGTTAATACAAAGAAATGGCTTTTCTTCAAATCATGATAATTAATAGAAAATCAGAGGATTTTGATGGAATATAAAAAGCATGTATACAATGGAAACATTCTAAAAGAGTTGAACTTACCTATGTTCAAGCACATAATCGACCAAATATGAGGTGAAGAATTCTTGAAGACTTACGGAAGCAGCTTTTTCCCTCCTTGGCCAACACAGTCGATCCCTTTTTCCCTACTTTTTTTTTTACCAAGATTCACCCACTTTTTCTCTCCTCACCTTTTGCATGATTTTTACACCCTCTAAAACTATGTTTTTTCCCAAATTGGAAGGCTTTCATTAAGGTAGTCGCCCACTTCTTGCACTTTGATTTTCTCCTCTATTTGGGGATTATGGGTGGTCATCCACCCATTCAATCCCATTTTCAATTCAAATTTGAATATAATTTAAGTATTAACTATTAAGTTAATATTCTTTTTCATTTAATCAATTTAACATTTGAATGTTATTTTCAAATGATAACATAAATTGTTTACCCATGTGACACAATTTTTATCATTTTCTAATTTCACAAAAAGGAATTCTTTTCAACATTTCAAATTGAAGAAAATAATTTACCACACAATATATATTTCCATCTCTATTTTCTTAAAATGAAATTTACATCGAATATTCAAGGTAAATCAAATGCTTCAATAAATTTGTTTCCATAAACATACCTATTAATCATTCATACATTTCACACAACCAAAATTATGTCTACCAATTAGCAAGTTAAATGCAAATGCTATGATTTTCAGTGGTGTGTGCATGTTCCAAATTCCATCATGCTTACTGATTGTCATCCAGCTAAATACTTCTACCTCAACCATGTTCTCAGTCTTCAACTTGTTCCTACATTCACACACTTGCACTTGTAGAGTTTCATCAGTAACCATTAACCAATGCTCGAAAGGAAAAGATTCCTTTTCACATCATAGCATTCATCTTTCGTATTCAATCATATGAATATAGATATATTTCAAATGACAATGAACTCTTAAATTTATCACAAGTCAAACTGATAAATTCAATTTTTCATGAATATATAAATAACTTAATATTTATTAAATGCAAGCAAATTTTTGAGACATGACATCCTTCCCCACTAGGAAGAGACGTCATCTTGATGTCTTATCAGGAAACACTAAATTATATATGTCTATTGCAACATTCAATCACATTGTTATTCAAGCCAAAATCTAATAACATGCCAATTCAAAATGCTAGAACAATAGTATCTCAATGAACATTAAGAGTCTATCTAGAAATAAAATGAGGAAAGGAGCTTTATATTTCTTCTATATCATCGTATGTAGCACTATCCTTGGAATATTTGTCCCATTGAACCTTATATTGGACAATGTATCTATTTTTCAACTTGATGTTGCATCTATCTAGAATTCTAATGGGCTCCACCAGCACCATTCCTGGATCCTACTCCTATAAAGAATGCCAATCAAGTATATGAGATGCATCTGGATGATATGGCTTAAGCAAAGAAACATGAAATAAATTATGTAGTCGAGCTAGAGTAGGTGGTAGAGAAAGTTGGTATCTGGATTAATCATTTCTAGCACATCGAAGGGACCCACATATCTAGGTGCCAATTTGGAAGATTTTCCAAAAGTAATAGAGCTCTTGTGCGGCTTGACTCTCAAAAAGACCTTATCTCCCTCTGAGAATCATCTGAAGGTTCTATTCCTGTCAGCATAGCTTTTTTGTCTATCTATCTTTAGTCTATCCTTAATGAGTTTCATTTGCTCTTCCATTTCTTTAAGCATTTCAAAACCCACTATGATCTTGTCTTCTAACTTGTCCCAACTGATGGGTGTACAACACTTTCACTCATAAAGAGCCTCAAAAGGTGTCATACCTAAGGATGCATGGAACGAGTTATTGTATGCAAATTATACTAAGGGTAGATACTCTTCCCACTTATACTATTGGTCCATACAATACATACGTAGGAGATTCTCTACTACCTAATTGACTCTTTCTATTTGACCATCAATCTGAGGATGATATGTGGAACCAAAATTCAACTTAGTTCCCAAAGTTGCATTCAAAGTTGTCCAAAATCTGGACATCATCTGAGTATCTTTGTCAGATATGATAGTCTTTGGCACTCCATGCAAATGGAAGATCTCTTGGACAAATTTATTGGCCAAGGTCAACGATCCATCCTTAAGGTTCCCTGGAATAAACTGTGCCATCTTAGTTAACTTATTGGCTACTACTAGGATGACATCATTCCTATTTTTTCTCATTGATAACCCCTGAATAAAGTCCATATTGATCACCTGCCACTTGTACTCAGGTATGTCATTATGATAGAGAAACCTTGTTGGATGCACATGTTTAGCCTTGACTCATTGGAATTCCAAGCATTTGGCTATATATTTGAAACTACATCCTTCTTGAGTTTAGGCCAGAAGTACAAAGATTTCAACTCTTTGATCATCTTAACAACTCTAGGGTGTCTTGAATAAGGTGCATTATGGATTTCCTCCAATACCAACTTTCTAAGATCTCCAAAATCTAGAATATACATCCTTCTTTTGTATCTTAGGATTCCATATAATTCAATCTCATACCCATCAAATCGATGATATGAGGGATTCTCTTTTAGAGCTTTCTTTACTCTTTCATAGTGCTCATCCCCTTGCAAGTGTTGCATCACCTATTGCCTTAGATTAGACCAAGTCAAGTTCATAGCTGTTAGATGCCTTCTTTTACTAAGAGCATCAACTAATCCATTCTCTTCTCCTTCAATGCACTCAATTCCAAAGTCATACTCACTACTTGGAACTCCAACCATCTTCTTTAACATGCATTGAGATTTAGTTGGGCTAGATATATCTCAGTCCAACATAATTTTGAGCTCAAATGGCTTCCCCAATAGGTAATGCCTCCACATTTTCAAGGCATGCACTATTGCAACCAATTCTAAATCATGTGGTATGTAGTTCATTTCATGTTGCTTTAGCTTCCTTGACTCATATGCCACCACTTTCCCATCCTACATTAATACTACTCCTACACCATCTCCTGAAGCATCTGTGATCATTGTAAATTGACCATTGGGATTCAATATAGTCAACATTGGGGTTGTCATGAGATTCTCCTTCAGGAGTTGAAAAGCTTTCTCACACTTTTCCATCCATTCAAACTTTTTCCCTTTCCTCTAAAGAGATGTGATTGGGGTTTCTATTTGAGAGAAATCTTGTACATACTTTCTGTAGTATCCCGCAAGTCCCATGAAGCTCTAGACTTCCATCACACTCTGAGGTGTTGGCCAATATTCTACTATTGCCTTTATCTTTTTAGGATCTATAGAGACTCCCTTAGCTAATATGATTTGACCTAGGTAATGTACCATGTCTTGATAGCTTTCCAAAAAGATTCTTTTCTCTCAGACGTAAAACTATCCTCAAATTCCTATCATGCTCCTCATAGGAATTGGAATAAATCATAATGTCATCAATGAAGATCAAGACAAAATCATCTAGACAATCCCTAAATACACTATTCATGAGATTCATAAAAGCTTATGGTGCATTGTTCAACCAAAAGTTACCACCATGGACTTGTAGTGTCCATACTAAGTTCGGAAAGTAGTCTTAGGGATGTCCTCTTCTTTTATTCTGATGCAGGGGCATCTAGGAGCATTCAGAACAATTGAGGCAGTTGATAGTGAAGTTGCAGAGTACCAGATTATTGCATTTGATGATCAGAAGTTGTGGATTAAAGGGTTTGTTGTTGAGTACATCTAGTGTTTCCATGTTAAGTTTTAGAGGTCTGCATGAAGATTTGATCAAGATATGAATATCTATGTTCTGACAATTATTCAGTCATTCTAGCTGGAAAACCTAAAAGAAGATGTGATTCTGGTAATTTGAGTTGTGAATTTTTATGTGGTGATTCATGATACTCGTGGATGTTTCTAGATCATTTTTTGTTGGTCCACATCGATCGTTGTGCTCGTGATTGGTTATTTTCTTTTGTGAGTTCATGTTTTCCATGTTCTTGGCCGACAGGGTGTTTGTAGTGTGTTGTGGATCTTAGAGCCTTAGATTGCCTTAGATTGCGGTTTAGCTCCTAGTACTAGATCAATAGAGAAATCAAATTCTTGCTTAGGAGGTAGCTCTGTGAGTTCTTCAAGAAATACATCGTAGAACTCCTTAAGAATAGGGTAATCATCCAAATAAGGATTCATACTTTCAAATTCGCTAACATTTACCACAGAGATGGTACACCCCTTCCTTTAAGCTCTCTTGAGCTGCATAGTTGAAATCTACCTAAGCTTTAGTGGCCTCTATAACCCATGTACCTCAACCGGGTTCCCATAGTTGTCCAAACAAGTAACAATTTTTTCCTCACAGTTAACAATGGAATTGTGTTTTTTCAACCAGTTAATTCCCAAGTTTGCATCATAGGAACCTAAGGGTGCCACATAAAGGTTGAATTGAGTCAAGAAACTAGGCAGTTCTAACTTGCTGCAAAAAATACATGAGTCCACCCTCTTCTCTACTCGATTTCTATACTAGACCATCCATGAATTTACCATTTTTCTAAGTCTAATAGGTAACTTAGAAATTATTCTCAGATCAAAAAAAAAATTAGTGGCTCTAGTATCAATCAAAATAGAAACAGGTTTTCCATATAGCTTACCCAACAATTGGATTCGTGAGGCTTGATATTCAACTTTCCTATCATCCACCGCCACATGGATCTAATGTTAATTTACTTTCTTTCATGCCTTTGAACATTGTGGGAAACTTGATGCATAATGATCGCCTCCATAGGTGTAGCACCCATCATGAGGCCCTTTTCAACCTCCTGACGTATCTTCCCTAGAGCTCTTTTGTTTATTATCATATTTTCCTTTATTTTTGTTGTCCTTATTCTTTTCACCACTACTACCATCTCCTTTCTCTTGAGAGTCACTTCCACTTTTCAGACTCCTAATCTGTTGGGGTTTGTCTCCTTTCTAAAATTTCTTATTCTTGAACTGAGACTTAGAAGCTGAATTCATTTGGAAATTGGATAGTTGTTGTAACTTTTTCTCTTGCTTGGTGGCCTTCTCAAATACCTCCATGGTAAGTGGGTTATGTATGTCCACTTCCACTCCAATTTTAGGGCTTAACCCTAGTATAAACTTCCAGATTCAGAAGCACTCATCAGTCTAGTACTGAGGCACAAACTTCAACAAATGAGGAAACTTTTCTTAATACTGAGTTACTGACATGCTCCCTTGAGCTAAGTGAACTAGAAATTTGTCATCTTCTCATCAAAAAAGTGTTGAGGGAGCCACCATTTTTGAAAATGTTGGAGAAACTATTCCCAGGTAGATCCAAATTGCATTTTTTGTTTTGCCATTTTATTGTCCCACCATGTGGTTACCTCACCAGAGAGTCGGTATGTTTCCCATATGATGAGGTCGTTGTAATCCTCATCATTTAACTTATCAATCCAAGGCGGTGTCCATGGTTGTATACAAAATATTATGGAGAAAACTTGTTTGACAGTCTATTTTACAATCAAACTTGCAGAAATTAAACTTATTCTGGAGCACACTTGCATAAAAGGAAAGTTGCATGAAAAGAAATTAATATAAGGCACGCTTTCATGAATTTAAAATGCTAAAATACTTCACACTTTGTTGGAAATGGAAAGCTTGTTGGAAATGAAAAGCTTGCTTGAATTCAAATTTACTCTAGAAAGTTGGAAATACATTGTTGGAAATGAAACTAAAACTACCATATTTCCTCAGGCCAAAACAAGTCTTTCTAATCCTCCGTTTGATTTCTTGATTACAATGCATTTATAGAATTAAAAGATGAGCCTCATAGCTGTGAAACAACTTGCTAGAAAATAGGAACATGTGTGGAGAAAGAAAGAATACATCTTCACTCCATGTTGCTAAGTCGATCTCTTTTGTTCGTCCAAAATAATAATCCCTACTTTTCAGCCCTTTAAATTGTTCTAAAAATGTGTTAGAGTGTTCAAGAAGCCTTCCTTTGACCTCTTCTATCATTAAAACTCTTAAATATGCTCCTATATGCTCTCAACTGCTCATAAATTAGGTTGAACAACTCTAGATATTTGCAACTGCCCCTATATTCTCTCAAATTTTGTCCAAGTCACTCCAATTTCCTTTAATGCATACAAATGTTGACCCTTAACTATTCAACCTCTTCATACTTAGTTTCAAAAAATTTGGAGCATAGAAGCAAATGAATGAACAAATTCCAGAGGAATTTCTAGAGCATGGGAGTAGAATTCTAGAGCATCGGATTGGTAAAGTTTTCTCTCAAACCATGAATTGGGTTTTTTAAAAATTTAATGGGTTTTTTTGCCTTCTTATCTTCGAATTTTTATCCAAACATCTCAAGAACCCAGATCGTAATTTTTAAGATATGATAAAATATTTAACTACTACAATTGAGAATCTCCTACTTCCCCATCATGCTCAATCTTGATAAACTCCATAATTAAGCAAAATATATGTTTTTATTTGCATAATAGATGAGACATTTTTTTGTCTCATCACCATACAACCTTAGTTTCATTTGATAAATTTCAAAGTCTGAAGTACTTCTCCATTTCAATGATCCATGCTTCTTCTTTGTCTTCGATAGTTTTGACATCAAACTTCAGTAGAGCCGCCCTTTTTAGGTCCTTGCCAAGCTCTCCTTCGATTCTAGCTCGGTTATTGGCATCTAGATCTCTATTTCCTTCCACCTACTCCTCATTCCTTCGGTTATGACCATATCGCATACCTCAAAATTCCCCTTCTAGATGGTCCATCGTATTTTCTTGTTAGTTTAGGAGGTCGAGGATTCGATTCAACCTCTCATTTTGACCTTCATTCTGACCACCACCTAATCCTCCATTCTCGATGTTCACCATAATGGCTCACATTTAACTTGCGTCACAGCTCGCATTTAGCATAACTGTCACAAGTTTTCCATAATTAATCATTTTCAACACATAATTCTAATTATTATGACATGCAATCATGAAAAGATATTCATATGCATTCATAACATGGATAAGTCATTCAAGCTCACAACTTTGAACATAAGAAAGACTTTCTTTATTTATTATAATAACGGATTACATAGATCCTATTATAAAAATTTCCCCCTTCTGGGTTGTTTATTATTATCAATTAGAGGAAACTCATCTGGGTCCTCGTCGGAGTCTATTACAACCTTCTTGGAAGAGGAAGGATTTGCATGCAAGCACTCATTTTCCTCTTTAGTCAGAATGGGTGCATTGGTTTCGCACCCAAAGGCCAATCTTGAATTCCAGAAGGTTTCTTAGTTTTTATGGTATGCTTAAACTCTTCAATTTTCCTACCCCTCTCTAACTTAAGTCAAATCAGGGCGTGTGCTAAGGTCTCATCATCGAGAATCTCAGGTTGGGTTTCAAGTGTTGAGTTCTCTTCGGCAACAACTTTCTTTTTAGTAGTCCTAATATTCTTTCCCTTATTTTTCCTTGACTTTGACCTTCCCATACCTACATTCAATTCAAATTCATTAAACTCAAAATTGAATTAAGGGTCGACTAACCCTAATTTTAACCACTATGGGCTCATAGGCCTAGAACTGAACCCTAAGCTCTGATACCAAATGTAATGTTTCATACATAAATAACACCAAATAATTAAAATATGAATTTATGAATAATAAATTAGAGATATAATCAATTAGATATTTTCCATCATAGTACAATGTCCAAAAATGATATTTTATATTCATTTCTAAATGTCAAATTTACAAGTTACAAAGTTTGACATGGGCTAACTTGTCATTTAGTCAACTTAAGCTACACCATGAAGTACATAGTACAATAACCAAGAATATCAAATTCCATGTCATTCCTCTTCAACGCTCGCCACATCTAGTGCACGAGAACATGGCTCAAGCACTTTTCCACCGAACCACGAAGCTATGATTCCCTGAAATTCTTCCTAACTCAAAGAATAATCGACACTGCACATAATACTTAGCAAGAGATACATTATGCAAGGTGGAATATGGTACGTCCCTAACATCTACATGCATTTCTATCTACATTTAGAACATGCAAGATCTATGCTAGGAAATGGAAAAGAGTTACATCATAAAAATTAGACCATTCAACATAATGGTCTACAATGTTCTGCCAAGCATATGTTGTATACAACTAAAATAATATATTTTAGAAAAAGCAAAACCTATACTCTATGTTAACCCATTTTTGGAACTTGTCTCGAAAGATAACCTCCCACATACATAAGATAACATACATCTTATCCAAATTTCACAATTTGCAAACATTCAACTTGGTTTCTAGTAGTCTTTAATCAAGCCAATCATTTTCATGTTCAAGAATCAAACTATCTACAACAGGGTTTACATATGACTCATTTGGCTATCTCTGTTCAACATGAAAATGTAAGAACTTAACCAGATTTGGTATTTAAGCATTCATATTTTCAAACATAATGTGTGGTTTATTTCATCAATTACAATAAGAATGTCATAGTACATGCATTAGTTTTTATAGATTTCCAATACTTCCTTTATTCCTTCTTACTTGGAATGAAATCTACATTTCATATTAAAAAAATAAAATAATATTTAAGAAGGCATATCGCATGTATATGTATATGCATAAATGAAATATTTATGCATGTACACATATATGGCCTTCTGTTGAAAATTATGTATGCGTATACATTCTTTTGATGAAAAAGAAAGATCTATTCTATATGCAGATTTCCAAGTTCAATAAGATGTCAACTTCATCAGATGCACAATAGAATTCAATATAAGGAACATAAATAATAAGCAGTTTCTCTAGAATTTGGTATAAATTTGAATTTCCAAACAGAGTGTCATAAGGTCAATTTACATAGAAACCAACTGCAATCAACATTAAAACTTAATGTGTGTTTAACTAAGACTATATATTCTCATTCTAGTTCTATCTAACTTCCTTTCAAAAATGACCATTCAATGCTTAAGTATATAACAAGTTCACTCTTGAGTTGTTTTGTTCTATTATTTAACTAGTACATTCAGAAAATAACTGCCAACCTGTTATTCATTTCATTGCAAGTACTTCAAATGGATATGGGTCGAAAACATGCATTTTTAAGAAAATTTGGCACACATAAAAGTATTGACCTATCCCTAAGGATGATATGAATATTGTTCTATTTTGAAACAAAGACTACAATAAGGTTTTTTACTCATAATGAAAAATATCGTTCGGGCCCCTTTCATTCTTTCTAGTGCATCGATTTCTAAGGACGATAATATTACTGTCGTATCATTTTAAACATTATTGAATTCATATAATACCATCTGGAACGATATGGAGAATATCATTTTGTTTATTTCATTCTTATAAACATTTTATATTGAGATTAGGAACAATAAGCATGTTATCATTTAGAATGATAGCGTGTTGTCATGTGACATAATGCTCCATATAATTCACTCAACGTCTTTTAGAATGACATGGTGACTATCATCTAAACACTAAAGTCACCCTAAAATAAAGATATGAGAATAGAGATCACTTGACACTATTTAATTCTTTCATACTGAATTATTATATATATATATGTATATATATCTATTTATATATATACAACATTTCATTTCTTTAAAATAATACATTTAAAATGGAAAGATGGAACTTCATTGCTCGGCATGTTAAGGCTCAATTTACATCAATGAATGATTTATTCTCTTTATAAAGTGATCTTATCAAAAGGAACGATGAGAATCGTTCAAAACTAAACATCATGTTACAATAGTTACATACAAAAATTGGAATGATCATGTCGTTCTCGGGTTTGTTCACCCAAACTAAGGAATTATTGTTTACAAGGATTGATCTGGGGGTTTAGACATTGCCCGAAAGAAACAATGTTACAAGATTGATGTCGATAGCATCACTTAGCCTCTTAATTTTCATTATGGTAAAGGAGAATTCAGCCAAACAACCCATCACACATGCACTTACATGCAGGATTCAATATGATCCTACTACTATCGCATAGATAGAGAAAAACAAAGAGAATATAGCTAGGCATGGAAGTGATGTCCATGGAATGGACAGACTCATGGTTTTTCCTTTCCTCGACTAAAAGAAAGGGGGTTGATTTTGATATGCCAAGCCCGACAACATGCATATACAAAGACTCGAAAAACAAAGATAATAAAAAGAAATGGATTTTCTTCAAATCGTGATAGTTGATAGAAAATCAGAGGATTTCGATGGAATAGAAAAAGCATGTATACAATGGAAACATTATAAAAGAGCCAAACTTACCTTTGTTCAAGCACACAATCGACCAAATATGAGGTGAAGAATTATTGAAGACTATGGAAGCAGCTTTTTCCCTCCTTGGCCAACACAGTCAATCCCTTTTTCCCTGCTTTTTTATCAAGATTCACCCACTTTTTCTCTCTTTTCCTTTTGCATGATTTTTACACCCTCTAAAACTATGTTTTTCCCAAATTGGAAGGCTTTCATTAAGGTAGTTGTCCACTTCTTGCACTTCAATTTTCTGCTTTGTTTGGGGATTGTGGGTGGTCATCCACCCATTCGAGCCCATTTTTCAATTCAAATATGAATATAAATTAAGTATTAACTATTAAGTTAATATTCTTTTTCATTTAATTACTTTAACATTTGAACATTATTTTCAAATGATAACATAAATTGTTTTTCCCATGTGACACATTTTTTTATCATTTTCTAGTTTCACAAAAGGAATTCTTTTCAAAATTTCAAATTGAAGAAAATAATTTACCACACAATATATATTTCCATCTCTATTTTCTTAAAATGAAATTTACATTGAGTAGTCAAGGTAAATCAAATGCTTCAATAAATTTGTTTCCATAAACTTACCTATTAATCATTCATAAATTTCACACAACCAAAATTATGTCTACCAATTTGCAAATTAAATGCAGATGCTATGATTTTAAGTGGTGTGTGCACGTTCCAGATTACATCATGCTTACCGATCGTCACCTAGCTAAATACTCCCAACTCAACCATGTTCTCAGTCTTCAACCTGTTTCTGCATTCACATACTTGCACCGATTGCAAAGTTTCATCAATATCCATTAACCAGTGCTCGAAACGAAAAGATTCCTTTTCACATCATAACATTCATCTTTTCTATTCAATCATATAAATATAGATATATTTCAAATGACAATGAAATCTTAAATTTATCACAAGTCAAACTAATAATTTCATTTTTCATAAATATTTAAATAACAACATTTATTAAATGCAAGAAAAATTTTGATACGTGACATCCTTCCCCACTAGGAAGAGACATCATCATGATGTCCTATGAGAAAACATTGAATTATAGGTGTTTATTGCAACATCCAATCACATTTTTATTCAAGCCAAAATTTCATAACATGCCAATTCAAAATGCTAGAACAATAGTATCTCAATGAACATTAAGAGTCTATCTAGAAATCAAATGAGCATTCTATTTCTTATGCATCGTCCCATGTAGCACTGTCCTTAGAATATTGGTCCCATTGAACCTTATATTGGACAATGTCTCTATTTCACAACTTGATGTTGCGTCTATCCAAAATTCTAATGGGCTCCACCAACTCCACTCCTAGATCCTGCACCTGTAAATAATGTCAATCAACTATATGAAATGCATCTAGATGATATGGCTTAAGTAAAGAAACATGAAATACATTATGTGTTCGAGCTAGAGCAGGTGGTAGAGCAAGTTGGTATGCAACCAGGTTATTCACTTCCAGCACATCGAAGGGACCCGCATAAATAGTGGCCAATTTGGAAAATTTTCTGAAAGTAATTGAGCTCTTGTGTGGCTTGACTCTCAAAAAGACCTTATCTCCCTCTGAGAACTTTCTGAACATTTTATTCTTTTTGGCATATATTTTTTGTCTATCTGTTGCTTCCTTCAATCTATCCTTAATGAGTTTCATTTTCTCTTCCATTTCTTTAAGAATTTCAGGACCTACTATGATCCTGTCTTCTAACCTATCCCAACTAATGAGTGTATGACACTATTTCCCGTAAAGAGCCTCGAAAGGTGCCATACCTAAGGATGCATGGAAAGATTTATTGTATGAAAATTCTACTAAGGGTAGATACTCTTCCCACTTATACTGTTGTTCCATGCAATATATGCGTAGGAGATTCTCTACTACTTGATTGACTCTTTTTGTTTGACCGTCAGTTTGAAGATGATATTTTGAACTAAAATTCAACTTAGTTCGCAAAGCTACATTCAAAGTTGTCCAAAATTTAGACGTCATCTGAGTATCTTTGTCGGATATGATAGTCTCTAGCACTCCATGCAAACAAAAGATATCTTTGAAAAATTTCTTAGCCAAGGTCAATGATCCATCTTTAAGGTTCCTTGGAATGAAATGTGTCACCTTAGTTAACTTATTGACTACTACTAGGATGAAATCATGCTTATTTTTGCAAAATGGTAACCCCTAAATAAATTCCATACTGGTCACCTACCACTTGTACTCAAGCATGTCATGAGAATAGAGAAGCCCTACTAGATGCACATGTTCATCCTTGACTTGTTGGCATTCCAAGCATTTGGCTACATACTCGACTAGATCCTTCCCAAGTTTAGGCTAGAAATACAAAGATTTCAACTATGTGATCATCTTAACAACTTTGAGGTTTCATGAATAAGGTGTATTATGGATTTCCTCCAATACCATCTTTCTGAGATCTCTAGAATCTAGAACATACATCCTTCTTTGGTAAATTAGGATTCATATGATTCAATCCCATACCTATCAAATCAATGATCTAAGGGATTCTCTTTTAGAGATTTCTTTACTCTTTCATAGTGCTCATCCCCTTGCAAGTGTTGCATCACCTATTGCCTTAGATTGGACTGAGTCAAGGTCATAACTATCAAATTCCTTCTTCTACTAAGAGCATCATCTACTTTATTCTCTTCTCCTTTAATGTAACTCAATTCCAAAGTCATACTCACTACTTGGAACTCCAACCATCTTCTTTAACGTGCATTGAGATTTGGTTGGGTGAGATATATCTCACTCCAACATGATCTATTTTGAGCTCAAATGGCCTCCCCAATAGGTCATGCCTCCACATCTAAAAGACATGCACTATTGCAGCCAATTCCAAATCATGTGGTGCATAGTTCATTTCATGTTGCTTTAGCTTCCTTGACTCATAAGCCACGACTTTCCCATCCTCCATTAATACTGCTCCTACACCATCTCTCGAAGCATCCATGATCATTGTGAATTGACCATTGGGATCTGGTATAGACTGGGGCTATCATGAGCTTCTCCTTCAGGAGTTGAAAAGCTTGCTCACACTTTTTCGTCCATTCAAAAATTTTCCTTTTCCTCTAAATAAATGTGATTAGGGTTGCAATTTGAGAGAAACCTTGTACATAATTTGTGTAGTATCCTACAAGTCCTATGAAGCACTGGACTTCAGTCACACTTTGAGGTGTTGGCCATTCTACTATTTCCTTTATATTTTAGGATCTACAAAGACTCCCTCTACTAATATTATGTGACCTAGGTAATGTATCCTATCTTGATAAAATGAGCACTTGGATAGCTTTCAAAAAATCTTCTTCTCTCACAGATGTTGTAATACTATCTTCAAATTCCTATCGTTCTCCTTAATGGACTTAGAATAAAACATAATTTCAGCAATGAAGATCAAGACAAAATCATCTAGACAATCTTTGAATACACTATTCATGAGATTCATAAAATATTCTAGTGCATTGGTCGAACCAAAAGGTACCACCATGAACTCATAATGTCCATACCGTGTTCAAAAAGAAGTCTTAGGGATGTCCTCTTATTTTATTCTCAACTGGTGATAACCAAATCGAAGATCTATTTTAGAGAACACCATTGCTCCTTTCATCTAGTTAAATAATTCATCAATCCTTAGGAGAGGATATCTATTCTTGATGGTTTTCTTGTTCAACATCTGATAGTCAATACACAGACGCAAGGTTCCATCCTTTTTAACAAAGATAATCGGTGCACCCCAAGGAGACACACTAGGTCAAATAAGCCCCCTGCTCAATAATTCCTACAACTAGGTCTTCAATTTGAATAACTCGGTGGTAGTCATCCTATATGGGGCCTTAGACTGTGGTTCATCTCCTTGTACTAGATCAATAAAGAAATAAAATTATCGCTTATGAGGTACCTTTGTGAGTTCTTTAGGAAATACATCTTGGAACTCCTTGAGAATAGGGTAATCATCCAAAGGCTTCATACTTTCAAGTTCGCTAACATGTACCGCATAGATGGTACACCCCTTCCTTTGAGCTCTCTTAAACTGCATAGCTGAAATTTAACAAAGCTTTAGTGGCCTTTGTAACCCATGTACCTCAACTAGGTTCCCATAGTCATCCAAACAACTAAAAATTTTGTCCTCACAGTTAACAATGGACTTGTGCTTTGTCAACTAGTTAATTCCCAAGATTACATCATAGGAACCTAAGGGTACCACATAAAGGTTGACTTGAGCTAGGAAACTAGGAAGTTCTAATTCACTACAAAAAAGACATGAGTCCACTGTCTGCTCTGTTCAATTTCCATATTGGACCATCCATGAATTTACCATGTGTCCAAGTCTAACGGGTAACTTAGAAATTATTCTCGGATTAACAAAACATTCAATGGCTCCAGTATCAATCAAAATAAAAATAGGGTTGTCATATAGCTTACTCGATAGTTGGATTGGTGAGGCTTGATATTCAGCTTGCCTATCATCCACTGTCACATGGATCTGATGTTGATTTCCTTCCTTTCGTGCCTTCGAACACTGTGGGGAACTTGAGGCATAATGATCTCCTCTGTGAGTGTAGCACCCATCACGAGGCCCTTTTCGACCTCTCGACCCATCTTCCCTAGAGCTCTTTTGTTTATTATCAAATTTGTCTTTGTTTCTATTGGCCTTCTTATTCTTTCTACCACTTCTACCCTCTCCTTTTTTCTAGAGAGTCACTTCCCCTTTTTAGATTCTTGATCTAGCGGAGTTTGTCTCCTTTTTTAAATTTCTTATTCCTTAACTAAGACTTAGAATTTGAATTCTTTTAGAAATTGGATAGTTGTTGCAACTTTTGTTCTTACTTGGTGGCCTTCTTGAAGACCTCCTCCATAGTAAGTGGGTTATGTATGTCCACCTCCACTCCAATCTAGTGCCTTAACCTTAGTATAAAGTTCCAAATTTGGAAGCACTCATCTGTTTGGTACTAAAGCACATACTTCAGCAAATGAGTGAAATTTTCCCAATAGTGAGTTACCTACATGCTCCCTTGAGCTAAGTTTTGGAACTCTGCCATCTTCTTATCAAAAATTGTTGAGGGAGCCACCTTTTTCAAAAATGTTGAAGAAATTGTTCCCAAGTGGTCTCTCCAGGTTGCAATTTATGTTTTTCCATTTCGTTGTCTCACCATGTGGCTTCCTCACCAGAGAGCTAGTATGTTGCCCCATATAGCCTTAGTTTCATTTGTTAAATTTTGAGGTTTGAAGTACTTCTCCATTTAGATGATCCATGCTTCTACTCCATCTTTTATGGTTTTTCCATCAAACTTCGACAGAGCCACCCTTTTCAGGTCCTTATCAATCTCTCCTTTGATCCTAGCTCAATTATTGGCATCTGGATTTCTATTTCCTTGCGGTTACTCCTCATTCCTCTGGTTTTGACCATCTTGCATACATCGAAATTCCCCTTTCAGATGGTCCATCCTATTTTCCTATCAGTTTAGGAGGTCGAGGATTTGATTTAGCCTCTCATTCTGACCTTCATTCTTACCACCACTTGAGCCCCATTCCTGGTGTTCACCATAATGGCTCGAGTTTCACCTACGTCACAGCTCGTGTTTAGCATAACTATCACAAGTTTTCTATAATTAATCATTTTCAACACATAATTCTAATTATTATGAAATGCAATCTTGAAAAGATTCATATGCATTCGTAACATGGATAAATCATTCAAGCTCACAACTTTGAACACAAGAAAGAATTTCATTATTTATTATAATAACGGATTACATAGATCCTTTTACAAAATTCCCCCCTTCTAGGTTGGCTATTGAGTATTAGTTAGAGGACACTCATTTGGGTCCTCATTAGAGTCTGTTACAATCTTCTTGGAAGAGGAAGGATGTGCACATAGGAACTCCTTTTCCTCTTTAGTCAGAATGGGTGCATTGGGTTCACACCCCAAAGGTTAATCTCAAATTGTAGAAGGTTTCTTAGTTTTTATAGTATGCTTAGACTTTTCAATTTTCCTAACCCTCTCTAACTTAAGTTGAGTGATGGCGTTGCCAAGGTCTCATCACAAGGAATCCCAGGTTGCACTTCAAGTGTTGGGTTCTCTTCCACAACAACATTTTTTTTAGTAGTCCTAATGATCTTTCCCTTCTTTTTCCTTGACTTTGACCTTCCCATACCCGTGCATTCAATTTAGGTTCATTAAACTCAAAATTGAATTAAGGGTCGAGTAACCCTAATTTTAACCACTACAGGCTCATAGGCCTAGATTTGAACCCTAAGCTATGATACCAAATGTAATCTATACATAAATAGCACCAAATAATTAAAATATGACATTATGAATAATAAATTAGAGACATAATTAGCTATTTTCCATCATAGCACAATATGTCCAAAAATGATAATTTATAGTCATTTCCAATTGTCAAATTTACAAGTTACATAGTTTGAAATAGGCCAACTTGCCACTTATTCAACTTAAGTTACATCATGAAGTACATAGTACAATAACCTTGAGAATATGGAATTCCATATGATTCCTCTTCAATGCTCGTCGCATCTAGTGGACGAGAACATGGTTTAGGCACTTTTCCACCCAACCACAAAGCTATGCTTGCCCAAAATTATTTCTAACTCGAAGAATACCTGACCTACATGAAATACTTACTCGACTCTACAAGGAATACTTAGCAAGAGATACAGTATGCAAGGTGGAATTTGGTGTGTGCGTAACATCTACATGCATTTCTATCTACATTTAGAACATGCAAGATCTATGCTAGGAAATGGTAGAGAGTTACATCATAAAAATTAGACCATTCAACATGTTGTATACAATTAAAATAGTATATTTTGGAAAAAGAAAAACCTATACTCTCTATTTACCCATTTTTGGTACCCCTCCTGAAAGATAACCTCCCACATACTTAAAATAACATACATCTTATTCAAGTTTCACAATTTGCAAACATTCAACCTAGTTTCTAGTAGTCTCTAATCAAGCCAATCATTTTCATGTTTAAGAATCAAACTATCTACAACATGGTCTATATATGACTCATTTGGCTATCTATTCAACATAAAAATGTAGGAACTTAACTATCTATTTGATATCTAAGCATTCAGATTTTTAAATGTAATATCTGGTTCATTTCATCAATTATGATAAGAATGTCATAGTACATGCATCAGTTTTTACAAATTTCCAATGCTTCCTTTATTCCTTCTTACTTGGAATGAAATCTACATTTCAAATAAAGAAAATAAAATATTTTTTAAGGTGTATTGCATGTATGTGTATATGCATAAATGAAATATTTATGTATATATACATATATGGCCTTCTGTTGAAAATTGTGTGTGCGTATACATTCTTTTGATAAAAAAGAAAGATCTATTCTATATGTAGATTTCCAAGTTTAGTAAGATGTCAACTTCATTAGATGATAGAATTCAATATTTAAGGAACATAAATAATAAGCAGTCTCTCTAGACTTCGGTATAAATCTGAATTTCCAAACAGAATATAATAAGGTCGATTTACATAGAAACCAACTGGAATGAACATTAAAACTTAATGTGTTTAATTGAGACTATACATTCTCATTCTAGTTCTATCTGACTTCCTTTCAGAAATGGCCATTCAATGTGTAAGTATCTAACAAGTTCATTCTTGAGTCATTCTATTCTATTATTTAACCAGTACATTCAAAAAATAACTACTAGCTTGTTATTCATTTCATTGAAAGTACATCAAAAAAATATGGGTCAAAAACATACACATTTAAGCAAATCTAGCATAGATAAAAGTATCAACCTGTCCCTAAGGACGATATGAATATTGTTCTATTTTGAAACAGAGACTAGAATAAGGTTTTTCACTCAGAACAAAACATATCGTTCGGGTCCCTTTCATTCTTTCCATGGCATCAATTTCTAAGGATGATACTATTATTATCATATCATTTTAAACATTCTTGAATTCATATAATACCATCTAAAATGATATGAAGAATATTGGTATGTTTATTTCATTCTTATAAAAATTTGCTATTGAGTTTAGGAATGATAAGCATGCTATCATTTAGAACGATAGCATGTTGTCGTTCAACATAACAATCCATGTAATTCACTCAACATTTTTTAGATTGACATGGTGACTGTCATCTAAATAGTAAAATCACCATAAAATAGAGACATGAGAATAGAGATAACTTGACATTGTTTAATCCTTTCATACTAAACGACTGTATATATGTATATATATATCTACTTATATATATAGCGTTCCATTTCTTTAAAATAAAACATTTAAAATGGAACAATGGAACTTCATCATTCAGCCTGTTAAGGCTCAATTTACATCAATGAATAATTGATTCTATTTATAAACTGATCTTATCAAAAGGAACGATGCGAATTGTTTGAAACTAAAAATCATGTTACAGTAGGGAAATACATTCAAAAATTAGAACAATCATGTCGTTCTCGGGTTTGTTCACCCAAACTAAGGAATTATTGTTTACAAGGATTGATCTAAGGGTTTAGACATCACTCGAAAGAAACAATGTTACAGGATTGATGTCGATAGCATAGCTTAGCCTCTTAGGATTCATTATGGTAAAAGAGGGTTCGATCAAACAACCCATCACACATGCACTTACATGCAATATTCAATATGACCCTACTACTGTCACATAGATAGAGAAAAACAAAGAGAATATAGGTAGTCATGGCGGCAATGTCCATGGAATGGAAAAAACTCATGGTTTTTCCTTTCCTCGACTAAATGAAAGTGTGTTGATGCTGATATGGAAAGCCCGACAACATGCATATACAAAGACTCAAAAATAGAGGTAATACAAAGAAATGACTTTTCCTCAAATTGTGATAGTTGATAGTGTAAGACCGCCCCTTTTGGCCTTGTTGATCCTATCAGTCATCAATGGTTTATGTCCTATAATTTATGTTCTTTTGTGTTGGACAATATACATTAGTGATTAATGTTCCTATACATCAAATTGTCTATATTTGTTAACTAACTAACTAGTGGTTGTTCTGATTTTTTGTGATAGCCAGATGAGGCCTATTCCCTATATGTGTAAGTATGTAATGATTGAGATGTTTTGTTATTGGTAATATCATGGATTTCATCATATTAGGTGATTTTATATTATGAGTGTGAGTAAGTGAACATAAAGGTAATGATTGATATTCAATATTTGGTTGTAGTAGTATTCAAAATAAGTTAAATAAACTATTGATAAGTGGTAATATTTTGATATTAAAAACACATGATCAATTACTGTTTATCTCTAAAAGGTATTATGCAAGAAGGAAGAGTTAAATTATATGTTACTTATGTAGATTTAATTCCTTAGCCGATTATTATTAGAAGGTTATTTTTCATATACTACTTGTTTCAATTACTATTAGTAATGAGAAATACTGACACCTTTTTCTAGTTGAGTAAATAGGTTAAAATTGGCCAATGTTGATGAAGGGGTCACATAGCTACTTTCCTTATGTTATTCTTGTGAATTCCTAGTCCTGTCAAGGATATGTGTTTTAACATTGTTTTGTAAGGATTGTGCATGTGTGAAAGGTTATTTTATTAGACCCTTGGGTCACCTTTTTAAATGTTATTACTTATTTAAATATGTTTTATAAAGTCTTTATATGGTTTTAATTGTTTAGAAAGTGCCCTAGGTGGTAGGTCTAGGTTAGGGGTCTTTTTATTTCATAAAACCCCTTAAGTCAAGTCTAAAACCCACTCTAAATTACCACTTATGAAAAGTGGAAAAACTTGGAGTTGGTTGGGTGGTTGGGAAGTTAAGGGGAGTTGGTTGTCTTTTTCCTTCTATATATTCCTTCTCTTTGAAAGGAGTGTCTGCCTCCTACAATGATTCAACAACTGGGCCTTTATAGCCGTGATTCAGAGATTGGACATCTAACCTGAATAGCTATTTCAATCATCGTGAAGGCTCATTTAACTTTTCAATCTAGGGATGCAAACTTGAAATGGGTCAGCACAGTATGTGCAATAGGGACCCAAAGTAGCCATTTTCATCCTACAACTAAGAAAGATGCAATGCTAAAAGTAAATTGCTTAGAAAGGAATAACATGAATGCTAACCATCAATCAACAATTACACCAAGCTGAAATGCATGACAAAAATGAAAATTTGAGCAAACAAACAGGGCACTACTTTGTCTGCTTTGGCTGCAAGAACAGTCATGGAATGGAATTCTAGTGGCTACAGGAACAGTCAGTGCTAGATTTTTAACTAATTACTAAAAAACAAGTAATACTAAACTAAAGGATGGATTACTCACCAAGTGGGCCCCCTTGGATAAATATCCTCTAAGACTAATGAAAACTCAGATGCTCAAACTCAGAACTTTATTTTATTCACTATAAATCATGAGTACAAAAGAGTAATATATTTGTATTGCTAAGAACTGAAGAATGAAAGTACAATATCAAATCGTGCAACCTTCAAAAAAAGAGCATATGATCCTTATTTATACTATCAACTAAACAAGGTAGTCAACTCCATGAAATAGGAGGACGCCATTTAGGGAAAATAGAGAAAGTGGGGCAGCAGTTATGCATGCATGGAATCCAATCAGATGTGCATGTCCAACCGTAGATTTAGTGTTGTAGTAACGTGCACGTTTGCTCAACATCAATAATGACCACTACAAGGTGGTTACATCTGGTTTGCATAAGGAATCTCTTGTTGTCGACCTCCTTTGACCTTTGAATGATTCCCTTGTTGGACGTTATGGCGCATGCCCAGCTAGTGGTGTCTTCCTCAATTTATCATCCTTAAATTAAATATGCATGGCATTGTTAGTACGCACAATAATTGCATATCTGTAACAATCCATATAACATACCATTATCATTAAAGGTTTGTAGAAATAAAAGTAAGCCCAATGTCTATAGTTTGAGAAAATATCATAAAAGTATCAACACTTAATGTCAAAGTCCATGATAACTTCAGCAATTAAATCACAAACTCTACCCGAAAATGAGACCATAAACTAGACTCATCACTCCCCCCAACCTAAGGTCTTTTTGGTCCTCCAATAGGGGAAGGGTTGTTCTTTTGCTTGGTCAAGGCTCTGAAATTTGTAACTGAAAATTGTCCCACATCAAAGTGTGTTGTGTGTGAATCAGGATCCCAATAGAATCCTCCCAATCTATCCAATCTACTCCATCTTTGTTTCTCTGCAGCAATATCATATTGGTAGAACCTGAAGTTCGGTACAAGCCACATTAGGATGGGTGGTTGAAAAGTCAGGGGAAGCCAGAATTGCCCCTTTGTCCTTCCAATGTGAATATATTTGTCAATCCTTTGAAGAGTTGTTGCATAGTTCAGGATGGAATGAGACTCATCCTGCTTAAGATCATCAGTTAAGCTATTCTATCTTTGTGAGAGGTATCTCTTCATGGTTTCCTCTTTTTCTTTTTCCTTTTCCTCATATTCACTATAAATTGCTTCTATCCAAGGCATAATCCTATTACCATAGCTAGGTCTCAAAAGCATTTTGTGTCATTCCCTAAAAATATCCCTTGGATTCCTTGATTTATCCCTAATGGGCAGAGGGATGTTAGACTCCAATTGGTTATAAGTCCCATGTTGTTGTCCCCAACTAATCTTATTTTGTACCCAAGACATAAATGCCCTTAATTAGGCATCCCCAACATACAACAATGGATTCCAATCATGGTCTTGAGTTACAGTATAATTATGCAAAGAAAACTCACACAACAAATTCTTCATTTCAGTGGAAGCAATTCAATAAGCATTGAAAAATTCCACAGGGGTCTCAATAGAAGGGTTCAAACCTGAGAAAATTCTTTCCAGTCTAAAAGAGAGATATTTCTCCTTCAAATGCAAAGCATAGACCCTTGGAGGGGTCCTAAATTCCAAAATCTGCGGTACCAAGGCTGCCATATCATCCACCTTCTTCTTCAAGGTGGCAATTTCTACATCTTTATCTTCAATTTCCTCATCTCTCTTTTGAATTTCCTTCTTCAATCTATGTTTTTCCTCCTTCCATTCCTCTTCTCTTATTTGCATATCTTTCCTTAAATTCATGGTAACCTTGTGTATTGAAAAATTAGGGGGGTTATGTACTCCTACCAGCATCTTTTCTGGCACTAATGTTAACTGCAAGGATTCGGGTTGTTGTTGCAGGGACTCCTGCTCTTGTTCTAGCTCTTGTTGTAGGAAATCTTGATTTTCCTGAGACTGTATTTTTGACTTGTTCTGCAATATTGGCAAGATCAGCCAATGTTATGTTTGTTGTTGCCTTAAATATATCTTCCTCCTCGGCATTCTCCTACCCCATTGGAGCTTCTATGTCCCCTTGTGATACTTCTCTAGACTTAGGGCTTTCCTATGGAGGCATACCAAAGGTTGGCCCGGTTGGTCTTGCTTTCCTAAGGGGGCTCTCATGTTTTTCTTTGGTTATAGGATGAACAGTGTCAACCTGTCTCTTCTTAGAGCTTGGCACCTCTTTTTCTGTCGGCTGCCTTTTGGCTTTTCCTATTCTCATTTCTACTTCTCTCTTCTATGCCTAGTTTTCATTAGAATGCCAAGTGGAACATCATCATCAGAATTTGGGGGAGAACTTTCTTTGTCTGAGTGCTCTGTTTCAGAAGAGCTAATTTCTATAGTTTCTTCTGTTGTAGGAGGGTTTGCACTAGGGCCTGTGCCAGATGTTGAAGCACCAAGACTGGCTTCAGTCATGCTCAATCTCCTACTAGACCTATGGGGTTGAGGTAAAACCCTAGGTTGCAAGTAATCAGGTCTAATTTGATCAATTTTTATGAATTCTTCCCAAGTCATTCTAGATACATCATGCAAAGACTTCTCAACTAGCAATTTAATTAGACAATGGTGGGAAACAGAATTGTCCCTACCTTTTTGAGTCTCGGCTGCCATAATTGAGAGAAGGTTATATAACATGTTCGGCACATTCATCCTCCTTTCGTACCTCATATGATTCAAAATCTTTAAGTACACAGAGTGAAAATTCGACTGGCGACCTTCATAGGTGATGTATTTTATGACATAAATAGCTATTTGCTTCTATGGCTTAGGCAGAGACATTCTCTTTGCACCTTGTTTATCTTTTCTCAATGGAGGGTCATTTGGCTCTATAAATTCGGCCCTAGCTAATCTGGAATCTCTGGAAGTAGGGTGATTTTCACCATCAGCAGGTAACCCTGTAACTTTTATAATTCTTTCTTCAGTCGCTATGACCTCCAGCCCTTTTACCATGGCCTTCCCTTCAGACAATGTCTAGGTGAACTCTAGTGCAATGTCTTCATCAAAATCATCCAGCTTCAAGAAGTAGTTAATCTACCCTTAGTTTCTAAATTCAGCTAGGCAGAGTGCATCATGTAGTAATACATTGTGCATCATGGATTCATTTCAAATTAACCCACCTCCCATTGTCTTCAATCAAACAAACACTTTGTAGTTTCCTTCCTACAATTTCGTCTGAAAATCATATTCACCTTCCTGCAACACTTGCTAACTTTCCAATGCCAATGTCGACTAGATTTTCCTTTTCTAATTATCTTTTGTTTGTGATGCAACATGAGATATGACAAGGTCAATAATGGCAAGGAAAGAGTAATAAAGGAAAGCTATAATGGTGAGAAGTGGTGGCAGCAATTGGTGTCATCTCACACATGCAAGTCGTCCTCTCACTCATATTTCAAATCGGTTCGATTTAAATTTTACTGATGTAGACTAGCATGGACTAACACGTGGGAAAAATATTCACATCTTTTTCTTTACCCCCCAACCTAAATTTGGGCATGTGTCCACACATGCGGAATGATGATTTGACAAGGTGGGGAATATTGGCATGAAATGGTGAACATCCATACTAACTTACAACAATTAAATGAATGCACTTAAAGACAATTAAGATATATCAATTAATCCACACATACCTGAATTTATGGAGGATTCATTGCAAAGATTGTGGAGAAAGTATCGTTCACCTTTTTAGGAAATAAGTTGAGCAATTAATGAAGATGAGGTGGAATGAGGTGGAGTGGAATGAAGTGAAGTGATGGAAGAGAGAGAAAGGTGGAAATGGATGGGCAGATGGGTGACGAAATGGACTCCCACAGAAGTGGAAGTCTTTATTATGACAAGTATGTACCTTAATTAGCTAGAAGGAGGGACACTAGGTCCACTTCCTTTAGTTGTAGGAAGCTCAGGTGATGCATGCTAAGTGAATTGTTGCATGAACTCCTCCTTGGAAGTTGGCTTGTGATACAGTCTGAGGTGATGACCATTGACAAGAAACTTAAATCTGACTGGGTCAATAGTAATGATTTGTACAACACCATTAGGGAATACTTCAGCAACCTCATATGGTCCTAGCCACCTTGTCTACAATTTTCCTACATTGTCCTGATATGTTGATTCATAAAGCAGGGCTCAATCTCTTGGTTTGAATTTCTTCTCCCTGCTGAATTTTTCATGCCACATGATTCTCTGATTTTGCACTACCTCTATGTCATGCAAGGTTTCTCTTCTCATCTCATCCAAAGTATTTAGCTACATGATTCTTTCTCTCTATGCCTCAGAGATATACATCCCTGAATCTACTGCAATCCTAAGAGTCTTGTGTTCAAATTCAATGGGCATCATAGTTGTCTTTCCATATAGCAACACAAATGGAGTGAAGCATGTAGTTGTTTTCCAGGTAGTTGTATAGGCCCAAATAGCTTCCGGTAATCTGTTTTCCCAATCCTTTCTATGGATAGCTATTGTCTTGGTCAGAATAGCTTCAATTTCTCTGTTGGTCACCTCAACTTGGCTATTAGCCTAGGGGTGATAAGGAGTAGACTTTCTATGCCTTATGTTGTACTCATTGATTAGTGTTGCAACAAGGGTTGATGTGAATTGAGCCCCTTGATCAGTCATGATCTCTCATGGAACTCCATACCTTGTGAAAATATCCTCATAAAGAAATTTTGTAACCTTGTTATCTCTTGCATGCTTCATGGCCTTAACTTCTACCCACTTTGTTACATAATTAGCACATACCAAGATATAAGATTTACCATTTGATGGAGGGTCAATGGGTCCTACAAAATCCAATCCCCACTTGTCAAAGGGAGTGATTAATACCTAAGGATAAAGTGGCATCTCATCAGATTTGGTTGGCTTTCCCATTCTTTGGCATCTGTCACATTTTCTTATATACCTTTTGTTACCTAATTTTCACCCTTAGGCTCAATCAGGAAAAATATCATGTGATAGGGGTTCCATTAGTTCTGAATGCTTCAAACTAGGGAACATATCGGCGTGAGAATGGCAGGGTCCCCTCGATCCATTTTTGAAATGTCTATGTTTCCTATCGGCAAGACATTTCTGATGTCATAATAATTTTTTTTACATATAGGCAGCTTTCAGCATGACATTCATGTGGTCTTGGCGATAGTGGAAAGATCTATCGGCATGAGTTGTGTTCACCGCTGAGAGGTCTTACCGAATGAGTCGGGTCTCACCGACTAACTCATGAGGTGCTTCATCGGTGTAAGTAATCCCTATCGGCATGTTGTTTCATCGAGCACTTTGTGTCTTGCCAACCGGCACAAGAAAGATCATATCGGCAAGACTTATTTGATGTCACAGCGATCGGGATCCATCTCCAAGCATCTATCGGCGTGACATTCTCTTTTTTTTTAGCAACAGAAAGGATTATATCGGCATAAGTTATACCGTCGGTATGTGGTCACAGCGAAATTGCTTTGTCTCACCGATCGGAGATTGAATGAAACATATCAGTAGGAGTTTAAGGCTTCGGTGAAGGGTCATAGCAAAAAGGTTATGTCTCCCCGACAGGAAAGCGGCGTCACTAAAGATAGGGTCTCCCCAACTTGTCATGTCTCACCGACATCAGAGCTCGGCAAAGGGTGAAGGGATCGGCATGTGGTCTCGACGAGTGGAAATGGTCTTGCCAAAAGAAGAAAGGGTGGTCTCAATGTGGTTTCCTTCGGCAAGAGTCCCACCGACAACAAAAAGGTTTCACCGAGAACGGTTGGCATTGGCCTAAGGTTATACTGAAGCAAAAAGGTCATGCCAAAGAAATCAAAGGAGGCAGCGTCGACACAAGAAAGAGAGTTCAGCAGGAGTCTCACCGACGATAAAAGGCCTCGCTGAGAAAAAGACTTTGGCAAGGGGTCTTGCCGAAGTAGGGTTGTCTCCCTGACCAAAAGAAAGTGGTTCATCGCCAAGAGTTAAGGAACCCGGAGGGAAGTCTGGCTGACAGGCTGATATCTCACCGATAACAAAGGGTCTCGTCGGGTGTCTTGCCGAATGAAGAGTTCGCCAAAGGAAAAGAAATTCTACAAGAGGTCTCGGCGAAGTGTGGGTGTCTCAGCGACAAAAACAGATATTAGTATGACTATGGGGCATCGCCATGAGGTCCTACCAACTTGATAAATTTTCAACGAAAGGAATGCGAAGCTCAGTGAAGATGAGGAGCGTTCGGGGTAACGTTTTGCCTTCGGTAAAACGTCTCACTGACACACAAATGTCTTGCCGACTGCAAAGGAGCTCGCCATAAGACAAAGCTATCGCCATGAGGTCTTGCCGACCCAGTAAGGTCTCACCGAAAGCCAAAGGATCTCGAGCCCAGGGGAGAAGAGTAAGCTCGAGGTAAATGAAATGAGCTCGCCATGAGGTCTCACCGACTGTTCTATGATATGCCGATAGCTGCAGAGACACCTAATCACATTGGTGAGACACTTCCAGTATCTCGCTGAAATGCGATTCTTTTCAGGATAAGTTTTGACCGCTCGGGAGTCTACGTGTAGATCACTCAACCAATCAGAGAAAGCCAAAAGCATGTCATGGTGGCTCAACCAGATGGAGAAGATCAACAAAATGATAGGCAGCGGGTTATCTATTCGAAGCTCAGGAGCATTCAAAGCAACTCGACTGCAGAGATATTCAAAGATCAACACGAGTGGCAGAAGTGAAGGCGGGTTATCTATTTTATTAAAGGAAATTTTTTGACATCAACATGGACACGCAGGGTGCAGCTTGAAATTCAATAAAAATCTAAGGGGTCATTTTCTGGGCCCTGGATATTATTTTTTTTGTAAGCCCTAAGGGGCCGACACAGTCTGTATATAGGCATTTTTTGCCTATTTGTAGATGGTTCTGATTACACACTTTGAAGAGTTAGTGATTTTTTAATCAATCCTTTCTCAATTAATGTATGATTTTTTGTAACTCAACTAGAATCCTGAATACAACACAGAGTTTACCTTGGAAGTTTTTGTTCATGTTTGTATTGATTCTAATTTTTGTATCTTTCTTTTGAACATGCAAGTCTTTAACTGTGTTTTATAATTTTGTACTTATGTCTTAAGGTTGTGAAATTAATCTTTCCTTCCCAAGATGTGTATGTAGGCCGAACCTGTTAGGACTAAAGCATTAAGTCCGAAAGAAGATGCTCTAAGAATAGCAATTAGGCTTTCAAGTGTATGTTCTTCCTATGTCTATTTCATGATTTATTATTAATACAGTGTATCACCATAAGTTTAGTTCCATTTTTATGAATTTTCCTTCTCCCTTTACCATCAAAGAATCAGTAGTTTAGTGATAACACAAAGGAAGTCGGCCTTCTCCGGAGGTTCACTCCAATCTCAGGTGACCCACAACCTCAGAGTGATCCAATGTTTCACTAGAAAACTCAGTTTACAACTTTTCATAGGGTGCATTTCTAGGTGATAACAGTTTCTAGCGCACCCGGTGGGACAGTGAACTAAATTGAACTGTTGGTTTAGTATGCAACTAGTGAATTTTAGACTTTATTGAAGTCCTTTGGCATACTTGGCGACTCCACAAAGAAGAACAACCCCAGAAATCAGTGCCTTCTACAGTTTATGAGAAAAGTTCAGACAAGAGGCAGCTCAGGTCCCTTTGAATATTTGCAGCTGTCACCACCAAGAAGGAAAGGTAGAACAACAGAAAAAGGAGGAACAACAGTTGTCTATTCTAGAAGAACTTAGTCTACTCCTCTGTCTGTGGGATCACACATTGTTGTTTCATCTTTAGTTTCATTTACAGTACCAGCAAATCCTCCTCAGCCACCTCTAATGGCTGCTCCAAGGAATCAACCCTTTGTTGCTTTTAATGGAGGGAGCCCATTGAATTTGGCACAGCATAATGACATTCCAATGGCAGCCTTGAAGAGTTTACCAATTTTCATGGGAGAAGATCAAACTACCCCGATTGAACACATGAGAGATGTGGCTTCATTATGTGGAGTCCATCACATAACCCAAGAGGATGTTGCAGTGAGATTACTAGCTACTTCACTGAAGGGAAGAGTTATGCAATGGTATAGGAGCCTACCAATTAATTCAATTGCAACATGGGACAAATTTGGAGATAAGTTGCATAAACAATTTCAATATAGGTCTAACAACTTATCTCTATTGGAACAATTGACTACAGTTAAGAGGGCTCCACAAGAGCAGATGAACGACTTCAACTTCAGATTTCAAAGAACTTGGCATAGAATTCTTGCAATGGTGAGGCCACCTCCAGAATACGCATTTTTATACTTTTTGAGGGCTCTGAACAGCAATATAGCTGTCATGATATAGTCAATGGGAGGAGTGTCCTTGCCAGATGCTTTCAAAATAGCAATCAGAGCTGAGAACAGCTTAATACAAGCTGTTAAACTCACTCCTAGGCCTCCAATGCCTATATTTCTAGAGATTCATGCAAACATTCCTTTTCAAATACCTCCTTTCACACCTCTACCAGTTGTGCCAATGCTGCCAGCTGATGTTCCAGTTATTGTAACACAAGAAAATGTTGCTTCCAGTTCTCCAAATGAGGTACAAGAAATCAAAAGTCTATTGTAGTCTTTTGGTAACAAGCTTGTAAGCTTAGAGAAGCAGCAATCATATAGTAGGCCTTATCAACAGCAGAATTCAGGCCAGCAACAAGCATATCAAGGTAATAAACAACAATATCAAGGCAATTATCAAGGCCCAAGATAGAGTGTGAACACAAGGCCTTTTCAGGCCTATGCTCCAGCCCCTGTTAGTGCGACCAAGGAGCTGGTTCCTATCCAAAACAACTTAGCAGCAGACTATGAGTGGTGTTACCCTTGTAACCAACATCATAATCAGGCCACTTGCTCAAACAGACTGATCAACCAGGCACTTATGGTACAGAATGCTTCAAATTTGCAGCAGGGTGCAAGCAATGATGCATCCCCACAACACCAGGACCAATTTAGCAATGATACAACCCTACTTAATTGGCAAGGTCAAGAATTTTGTGGGTTGAATGAAGATAGTCCTCCAGTTGTAGCTAACACTAGGGCAAAGAAGAGAGCTTTTGAACTTGGTCAAGCAGCTGACAAAGGAAAGGCAACGACTGCAGAACCATCTACACCTCGAGTGGCTCCTATTTGGCAAAGAAATCAACAACTCCCAGACAAGGAGCAGTCATACCCACAAGCTGATCATACTGGTATAAAGGTACATCCTAAAGTAAATCCAATTGTACCTTATAACATCCTTGACAGTATGAAAAAAATGAATGTCACAATGTCCATGTGGGACTCATTATTCGTCCCAGGTCAAAAGGATATGTTACAGTCAGCCCTGTCAAATTTGAAAATGTCTGATCAATATGAGTCTCAATAGGTCAAGTTAGGACTATTTTGACCAATAATCCTCAAGAAAATGATAAGCGGCCCAGCAAAGAGATGGGAAAAGAAATCAAACCACCCCCCTTTTACGTGCCAGTGATTATTGGTGATAAGTTAGTTCATAACTGTATGGTAGATAGTGGAGCCAATAGCTCTGTGATGCCAAAACAGATTGCTGACAAACTTGGACTAAAATACCAGCCTTTAGAGAAGGGAGTGATCCAATTGGATGGTACTTCGGTTAATACTTTGAGCATCATTAAGGATTTGAGTCTTACCCTCCATGCTTGTCCTAACTTTTCAGTTCCTAAAGACATATGTGTCATAGACCTTCCACCTTTCTTTTCCTTGTGCTTATCAAGAGACTTTACAACCAAGATAGGTGGTTATGTGTCAGCTGATTGGTCACATATACTATTTAGAACAAGATATGAAACCAAGGTTACCATTAAATCTGAAAGGTTGGCCAAGGATCACATTGAGCCATATAACCCAAGTCCCATCAATGTTGCTCCTTCTGCTGCAAATGCAAATTGTGTTGTTTTTTCTGACAATGAGTTGGCTACTGCTCAAGAACTCCAATCAGAAGTTGTTCCTAACATGCTGCTACATGAATGGGTAGTTGAAAATGTATTGGACAGTCCTGAGGACCTCATTCAAGATGCTGGTATGGGCAACTATGTCATTCTTGAGCCTAACACAGAGATTCCAAACCTGGAAAAAGGTGCAGATTAGTTGTTGCAGCCACTAAGCGAACTTTGGGAGATGTTCTTCGATGGTTCCAGAAGTAAGAAAGGAGCAGGAGGAGGTGCAATGTTGATTTCTCCATAAGGTGATAGATACTACTCTGCATTTCGTTTTGTTTTTGTATGCTTCAATAACACTACTAAATATGAGGGCCTTGTTCAAGGTCTAGAGTGGGAAAGGAAGAGAGGAATAACCAGCTTGAAAGTCTATGGGGATATAAAATTAGTTGTTAATCAAGTAAGAGGCTTGAATGTTGCTAAAAATGATGCATTGAAGTCTTATAGAAACACAGTGTGGAACATGCTTGAGGATTTTGATGCCTTTAACTTAATGTCTATTCCAAGAAATCAGAACAAGCATGTTGATAGGCTTGCAATCATTGGGGCACAGTTTGATATTCCAGATGACATTAGAAAAGAGAGAGTGTAGCAGTATGTGAAAGTTGTGGTTAGACCGTCAATTACTGATAACAACATTCACTGGCAAGTCTTTGACAATGATGAACAGATCCTTTCTTTCTTGCTCGAAGAAGATTAGTTCTCCATGGTGAATCAAGCAAAACTTAAGCAACAGTATGATGATCAGGTCATATAGCTGAAGACAAATAAGTTACCCAAAGGTCTTGTTACCTTAGAGTCTATTTTCAGTACTGATGATCAGCTTAAAAAGGGTAAAGCTGGCTTGCAAATCAAAGAAGAGCATTATGAGGAACTGAAAATTTTTAAAGGTAAGCTCCTTAAGATAGGAAAAATTTGTTCACATAAAGATAAACAAGCTTTTGTTGCTTTGTGCCAAGAATTTCATGATGTCTTTGCTTGGGAATATTCAGATTTGAAAGGGTTTCATCCCCATATTGCTCAGCACACAATTGAGTTAGAACCTAATGCCAAGCCAGTAAGGCAGAAACAAAGGCCCTTGAATCCCAAGCTTGAGCCCTTAATGATTAAAGAGATGACCAAATTAGTTTAGGGGGTTATTGTCTTTCCTATTAAGCATACTTCATGGGTTTCTAACCTTGTACCAGTTAGGAAGAAAAATGGTGAGATAAGACTTTGTGTAGACTTCAGGGATCTTAACCAAGCATCTTTAAAATACCACTACCCGCTGCCCTCCATGGAACAAATCTTGCAAGTAGTTGGTTCTGAGAGATTTTCCTTGTTAGATGGTTTTTCGAGCTATAATCAAGTGTTGGTTAAAGAGGAAGACCAGTTTAAAATTGCTTTTACAACTAAGTGGGGCACCATGGCATACAAAAGGATGCATTTTGGTTTATCTAATGTTGGTGCCACATTTCAGAGGGTCATGGACATGGCGTTCCAAAGCTTGATCAACAAGATTATGTTGATTTATCTAGATGACATTACAATTTATTCCAAGAGAGCTGATGAACATTTGTCACACCTCAAGCAAGTTTTTGAAAAGTGTAGAGAATATGGGATATCCCTTAATCCTACAAAAAGTATTTTTGCAGTTCATGAAGGTAAGATTTTAGGCCATATATTATCAAAAGATGGAGTTGCCATTGATTCTGAAAGAGTCAGAGCTATATTGGAGCTACCATTACCAAATCACAAGAAGGGTCTGCAAAGCTTTTTGGGGCGAATCAACTTTCTGAGAAGGTTTATCCCTGATGTTGCAAACCTGTTACAACCTTTGACAGCCATGTTAAAGAAGAATGCAGTTTTCAATTGAACAAAGGAGGCAAAGCATAGTTTTGGAGAAATCAAGGAAGCATTAGCATCTGCCCCAACGTTGGTAAACCCAAACTTCTCTAAAGATTTCTTT
This sequence comes from Sequoia sempervirens, assembly GCA_007258455.2. NCBI lineage: Eukaryota > Viridiplantae > Streptophyta > Pinopsida > Cupressales > Cupressaceae > Sequoia > Sequoia sempervirens. The sequence goes on along the minus strand of VDFB02154110.1, from coordinate 17,147 downwards.
TTATATGCTTTTGGTAGTAGTAGTTCAATCTCTGCTATGCTGGTTCAGAAGAATAGGGATAATCTAGAACAGCCCATTGCTTTCTTCAGTCAAATACTTGTTGATTATGAAGAGAAGTATACATTTGTTGAGAAGCATGCTCTTGTTGTGATCAGAAATCTGAAGAAGTTTAAACCTTTGCTTTCAAACAATAAGGTTCATATTCTGGTTGCACACGCAAGTGTGAAGGAATTTCTGTTGAATAAAGATTTGAATGAAAAAAGAGCAGGGTGGATTACTAAGGTCATGGAGTATGATGTAGATATCAAGATCACCAAATTGGTTAGAGGTAAGGGTCTCTGTGAACAACTTGCTACAGGGTTAAACAGCAAAACTGAATTAGAAAAGGATGTTGTGTTTACTAATACAAATGAGTTTCAGAATGCTCAAGATGATGTGCCTATGGGGACAGCTAATTGGGTTCAAGATATGACCCATTTCTTATAGACTGGTGAGTGTCCATATGGTTTGAACAGAGCTAGAAGAAGATACTTTAGACTACAGTCCATACCATATGTGCTGATAAATAATGTTCTTTTTAAAAGGGATCTGAATGGCGTCCTACTAAGATGCATTCACAGTGATCAGGTTGAAAAGGTGCTTCATGAATTTCATGATGGAGCTGTGGGAGGTCACTTTGCCCCAAGAACTACTGCCTGGAAAATCATAAGAGTTGGTTACTATTGGCCCAGCTTGTTCAAAGATGCATATTCTTGGTCAAGAAGGTGTGTCAAATGTGCTTTATTTTTAGAAAAGGAAAAACTGTCTACTATGCCCCTGCATCCAATTCAAGTGGAGCAGCCCTTCATGAGATGGGGCATTGATTTCATTGGGCCAATAAATCCACCTTCTAGTGCTGGTCACAAATGGGTACTTACAGCCATTGACTATTTTACAAGGTGGACAGAAGCGATAGCTTTAAAAGAAGCAAAAGAGTCTTCAATTTTGAGCTTCTATGAAGATATAGTCACTAGATTTGCAGTTCCTGACTCCATCATATCTTATAATGCTCTTGCATTTGTAGGATTAAGATTAACTGACTGGGCGGTTAAGCATGGCATCCATTTGAGCACATCTTCAAATTATTACCCTCAAGGTAATGGTTTAGCTGAAAGCACAAATAAGAACCTCATCAGGATCATTAAAAGAACCATAGAGGATAATCAAAGGATCTGGCATAGCAGTTTAAAGAATGCACTTTGGGCAAACAGAGTGACCCCTAAGAGGTCTGTTGGTAATTCGCCATATTTGTTGGTCTATGGCAAAGAGGCAAGATTACCCCTATCTGTGGAGCTTCCAGCTCTAGACATTGTTCACCAATTGGAAATGTTTGAGAAACAAGACCCCATGTTTGTGAGGTATGTAGAGCTCATGGAGCTCAAAGAATTAAGGGACAAAGCAATGAAAGCCTTGGAGTATCATCAGCTCCAAACGAAAAGAATATTTGACAAGAGGTCTACAGAAAAAAATTTCAAGGTAGGAGATCTCGTGCTGAAATGGGATGTTTTGAAAAGTAAGCCAAGCCATCACACCAAGTTCGATAACATGTGGATAGGTCCATTCCTTATCAGAGATTGTAAGGAGCACAATGCTTATCAACTGGCTACAACAGATGGGGAAGTACTTCCTATTCGAGTCAATGGGATATACCTTAAACCCTGTTTTCAAATCTGATGGGTTTCCTCTTTTGTATATATTAGTTTAGGTTTATCTTTTCAATAAGTGCTTCTACGCTTCAAGCTAATTATTTTCTATTTCTTGGGTGTTGTGATGGCATAGTAATTTCTCTTTCATTTTCTCCTGTTTTGTTTTACTTTTGGCAACGTATTGTGTCCTGTGGATCTTAAGCAAGTTGCGGCCATGTGCAAAACTGATATTTTTTATTTTTATTTTTTGATCCTTCTAACGACTCCATGCCCAATGGATAAGCCTAGACTACTGGTCTTCACGTTTAGCAGGCAAACATCCAGCAAAGGTCGCCAGAAATGTTACCTAATTTTCACCCTCAAGCTCAATTAGGCAGAATATCATGTGACAGGGGTTCCATTAGGTTTGAATGCTTCAAACTAGGGAACATATAGGCGTGAGAATGGCAGGGTCCCCTCGATCCATTATTGAAATGTCTATGTTGCTTATCGGCAAGACATTTCTGATGTCATAACAATTTGTTTTTACATACAGGCAGCTTTCGGCATGACATTCATGTGGTCTTGGCGACAGTGGAAAGATCTATCGACATGAGTTGTGTTCACCACTGAGAGGTCTTACCAAATGAGTCGGGTCTCATCGACTAACTCATGAGGTCCTTCATCGGCATAAGTAATCCCTATCGGCATGTTGTTTCATAAAGCGCTTTGTGTCTTGCCGACCAGCACAAGAAAGATCATATCGGCAAGACTTATTTGATGTCACAGCGATCGGGATCCATCTCCAAGCATCTATCGGCGTGACATTCTCTTTTGTTTTGGTGACAGAAAAGGATTATATCAGCATAAGTTATACCGTCGGTATGTGGTCACAGCAAAATTTCTTTGTCTCACAGATCGGAGGTTGAATGAAACATATCGACAGGAGTTTAAGGCTTCGGTGAAGGGTCATAGCGAAAAGGTTATGTCTCCCCAACAGGAAAGCGGCATCACTAAAGATAGGGTCTCCCCGACTTGTCATGTCTTGTTGACATCAGAGCTCGAAAAAGGGCGAAGGGATCGGCATGTGGTCTCAACGAGTGGAAATGGTCTTGCCGAAAGAAGAAAGGGTGGTCTCGATGTGGTTGCCTTCGGCAGGAGTCCCGCCGACAACAAAAAGGTTTCGCCAAGAACGGTTGGCATCGGCCTAAGGTTATAACGAAGCAAAAAGGTCACGCCAAAGAAATCAAAAGGAGTACGGCGTCGGCCGCGGGGAAGAAGAGTTAAACAAAGTCGTAAACGATAAAGGCCCTCATTGAAAAACCACCCCAGCAAGAGTGCTAGAAGTAGGTTAATCTCCACGACAAAGAAAGTGGTTCATCGCCAAGAGTTACGGAACCCGAAGGGAAGTCTAGCCGATAGGCCGATATCTTGCTGATAACAAAGGGTCTCGCTGGGTGTCTTGCCAAATGAAGAGTTCACCGAAGGAAAAGAAATTCTACAAGAGGTCTCGGCAAAGTGTGGTTGTCTCAACGACAAAAACAAATATCGGTATGACTATGGGGCATCGCCATGAGGTCCTACCGACTTGATAAAGTTTCAACGAAAGGAATGTGGAGCTCGGTGAAGATGAGGAGCATTCGGCGTAACGTTTTTCATTCGGTAAAATGTCTCACCGACACACGGATGTCTTGCCGATTGCAAAGGAGCTCACCATAAGACAAAGCCATCGCCATGAGGTCTTGCCAACCCGGTAAGCTCTCACCGAAAGCCGAAGGAGCTCGAGCCCGGGGGAGAAGAGTAAGCTTGGGGTAAATGAAATGAGCTCGCCATGAGGTCTCATCGACTGTTCTATGATATGTCGATAGCTGTAGAGACACCTAATTGCATCGATGAGACACTTCCAGTATCTCGCCGAGATGCGATTCTTTTCAGGAGAAGTTTTGACCGCCTGAGAGTCTGCGTGTAGATCACTCAACCAATCAGAGAAATCCAAAAGCAAGTCGTGGCAGCTCAACCAGATGAAGAAGATCAACAGAATGATAGGAAACAGGTTATCTGTTCAAAGCTCAGGAGCATTCAAAGCAACTTGACTGCAAAGAGATTCAAAGATCGACACGAGTGGCAGAAGTGAAGGCGGGTTATCTGTTTTATTAAAGGAAATTTTTTGACACCAACATGGACACGTAGGGTGCAGCTTGAAATTCAATAAAAATCTAAGGGGCCATTTTCTGGGCCCCAGTTATTATTTTTTTTGTAAGCCCTAAGGGGCCGACACAGTCTGTATATAAGGCATTTTTTTCCTTTTTGTAGATGGTTCTGATTACACACTTTGAAGAGTTAGTATTTTTTAATCAATCCTTTCTCAATTAATGTATGTTTTTCTGTAACTCAACTTTAATCATGAATACAACATAGATTTTACCTTGGAAGTTTGTGTTCATGTTTGTATTGATTCTCATTTTTGTATCTTTCTTTTGAAAATGCAAGTCTTTAACTGTGTTTTATAATTCTGCACTTATGTCTTAAGGTTGTGAAATTAATCTTTCCTTCCCAAGATGTGTATGTAGGCTGAACCTGTTAGGACTAAAGCATTAAGTCTGAAAGAAGATGCTCTGAGAATAGCAATTAGGCTTTCAAGTGTATGTTCTTCCTATGTCTGTTTCATGATTTCTTATTAATACAGTGTATCACCATAAGTTTAGTTCCATTTTTATGAATTTTCCTTCTCCCTTTACCATCAAAGAA
>VDFB02154109.1:0-18955 GCA_007258455.2 Sequoia sempervirens | reverse complement strand
GTGTCATCGTGAAATGCTCCTCCACCATGAAATGCTTTGCTCTACGTCTTTGATTCAGGTTCTGATCAACAGATACTACTTTGACCGACAAAACATTAACAAAACTCCATGCTTGATATTGCTCAAAAACTATATTTGACATCATTTTAGCAAGGTTTAGACTATTTTAAGCAAAATGCCTTGATGAATCAAAAAATTTGGTTTGGCTACAACATTTAGTAAAGATCGTGGTTTCTCTTGAATAGTGATCACTGGGATAAGATCCTTTTGAGATACCAATTATTTTTTGCAAGTTGTCTCATGCTAGATGTGAAGATCTCTGAGTGTGACTTTGAAATAAAAGGAGAACTGCAATTTCGATTGTGATTGGTTGGTCACATCAATATCAGTCTCTATATGCATGGACTGTGATAGAGCCTTGATTTTTTGAGAGGTCTGGTTCTATATGCTGGCTGCATAATGTAGCTAAGAAATCTGTGTTGAGCAGATTGTCTTTTGTTGTGCTGAGTTTAGCACTTCTGAGAGCAGTAAAGATGAAAGAAAGATATATCAAGGAACAACAAAGATAAGTCCTACTATTTCCTTTATTTGATCCTTCTAATGATGTTTGCTTCATGCATCACTTGTAGTTTGATTTCCATATATATGTAAACTATTATTAATCCTTTTAAAATGCAGGTTGGATCGAGAAGCAATTGAATGATGAATTAATTATCTGAGATTACTTAAGGAATTCAAAGGAGGAAGAGCTTGTGGCATCCTGCGAGGAAGCAACGCAGGCTGAAAACTAGAGACACAACTTGTTGTCATTAAAGTTGAGTTGGTGACACATATCTATAGACATCTTTCGAGGGCACAAGTCCGGGTTTGCCTTGGATGGAGAGTTTGCATCAGCAAGAAGATTGAGAAAGATGAAGACACTAAAAGAACCACTATTGTCATTGAGATCAGTGACTTCGAAGAGGAGGAAATGACAATCAGAGGGAGTTAAAATCCGAGAATTCAAGGCTCGAGTTGAGAGCATGTCCGAGAAAAGGATTGAGGTTTTGAGATCAGTCATGAAGGCAAGTTCACTTTTAGAAGATTTCTTTGCAATCTCTGAGGTAGGGATCAAGAGGGAGGTTTGTAACTCACTGAGAAGTGAAGATTACAGTATTGCAAGGCTAGGTGCTAAATCCTTGGAGGACCTCTTCAGCTGCTGTGAACAGAATTGCACAAGATAATCAATCTGGATTTGACATTGGTAGCTCCGCAAACCTATTCAGAATAGTGTGATTTGGGATGTGGTCAAGGAAGACAGTCCTGAACTCTCTACAGTACCAGAGATGTGCGCTGGAAACCATTTCTCTAAAGCAAGCATTGCAGGCAATCTTGGACGAGGAGGTCGGAAGGTTGATGCAAGTACTTGGAGCTTTAGAGGGAGTTACATCATCATGAAGATCTGTGTTAATGCATTTTCCTCTGAGACGAAGGAATTTGAGGTGTAAGCCCTTGTTAATGCATTTTCCTTTGAGACAGAGGAATTTGAGGTGTAAGCCCTTGTTAATGCATTTTCCTCTGAGACAGAGGAATTTGAGGTGTAAGCCCTTGATAATGCATTTTCCTTTGAAGAACCGGAGGAATTTGAGTGTAACCCTTGATAATGCATCGCAACATTGAGAGAATTTGAGGTAGAAGGCTACTGGCTCCACCCTACAGGAAGTATGTTGGATGTCATGTTGAGTGACTCCATGACAACATCACGTTGAGAGATTCTGTGATGATTTCTTTGTACTTGTGTTTATCCATCCTCTGGGAGTAGCCATGGTGGACGTCATGATGAGATGACGACATCACGTTGAGTGACTTCGTGATGGGCACTTGTGCATATGTTCTTTCCATGCATGGGAGTAGCCATGATGGATGATATCATATTGAGTGACTTCGTGATGAGCTCTTTCCACATATGGGTGTAGCCATTGTGGGTGTCATGTTGAAAGACTCCATGACATTGGATAGCTGGAAGTATTCTGCCCTAGCTGAGAGGGAGTGTTGATGTTAGCAGCGTCGAGACTCATCTTCCAGCCCGATTATCAAGCAATAAAATTAAATATAGCCTTATCGGCTATTTATTTTATTAGAGATATCCGTTGGTGAAGAGGCGCTTCACATGAAATAATAAATAATATTTAATTATTGATTTTAATTGAGGTTGACTTCTTGGATCGCCACCTTTGTTGGGTTATGATTCTTTCATTCTTGAGCCGACTTGGTGATGTGAAGAGACACGATGGTTGGCGCCCCTCTCTTCATCTTGTATATATATATGTGATGTTGTTTGTTCATAAAGAGATATACATTCATAATCCGAATACAAGTGAAGTGTGAATTCAACTTGAAGCAGAGTTCGATATTGTTGTTTGCATCAAGTATGGTGCTGTTATTTGGCCTTGTGATTGGCCTAGTTGTAAAGCATATTTTCTGCCTGATTTATCATAATATATGTGATATTTGCTGGGTTTTTCTCCCTCATGAAGGAGGGTTTTCCCAGGATAATTTCTGTGTTCTATTGTTCATGTGCTGTTCATTATTCTGTGCTTTTTGCTTATTCATTTCTGATCTAATAAAACAATAAACTGAACATCAAGAATGATAAGTAGAAATGCAAGGTGATTGTCTCCTACAAGTCTACTTATTTGGCCAGCTCCCTATTTGACCAATTCATATATTTCTCATTGCTTCACAATTTGTAATTTGCATTGCAGGTTTAGACTTCTTTTTAGTTCGTGCTATTTTCAATTTGGCACCACCAAAACACCATGCTTCCTATTTCTTTGGTCTACTTTTTAGCTTCAAGACTAAGTCAAAGTTATTTATGCGTTTCAGTTCAGCATTGCTCACAGTATTGACTTTGTCCACATATTATTACCACGTATTACTTGGCTTAATATTTTTGCGCATAACATAGCGCTGCATTCTTTATTTGCACAACATGTTTAATCATTAAACATTTCTTTTAGTGTTCTGCGTTATCACTTTTAATTTCTGCGCTTTACATATAACATATATGAAATGTGTTTCATACATTCCATGCGCTTTAATGTATAAACAACGCTATTAACATTTATAATATATATATAGTATATATAATATATGTGTTAGTATATATAATATACATATAGTATATATAATATATATATATATAATATATATATAGTATATATAATATAATAAATATAAACAACGCTATTAACATATATATATATATATACATACATACATACAAGTATATCAACTTACACAATTATAGAATGTATCTTTCGATATTCGAATGAATATACTTATATTCATTTATTCCATAAAATAATAACGCACATTATAAATATATATACATATATATGTATGTATATTTATATTTATATCTATATATATAATATATATTAATACACTCGTATGGACGTTTCCATTACGTCGATACACACACACACACACACACACATATCGTATATCTATTTAACATTGCCTTCACACATACAATTTTAACATCGATTGACATATATATATACATGAAGTATATATATATGTCTTCTTGTACATTCAACGTCCCCATGCATATGGGTAATCCGTCTATAAGCATACATAGATACGTCTATCTACGTATACTCATGTGCATATTTACTCATGTGTATGAGTTCATCGTAGACATGTACATATATACGTATATATACATTTTATGTATATATCTCATCGATCAAATGTTAACACATTAAGAAGAACCCTCAATTTATAGAAACTCAAACACTCAGACTAAATCAAGAACGCTGACAAATAAAACCATAACCTCTCCTAATTCATACACAAACAAAACTAAGGTAACTTACATTTCCCAGGCTATTGACTTGACTCGACTATACTTAGAAGTGAGTGTGTGAAAGTTCAGTTAGACTCAATAAGGGTTCCCAGACCAATTCTCTTCTCCTGAGTGATACTTCCCCTCTCTTCTAGAGGATTGAATATGTCACTGCATCCAACTTAGTACATAGAAAACGTAGTTAGCTGAATCAGTTACAACCTTTGCTTCATATATTTCATAGACAAAATCATTACATAACAATTTGAATCAAACATTCATTTATTGTATTTCCGAAATACATAAAGCATAAACACACATTTAAAGCATTTTTACACAACTAGGTAAAAGTAAATAAGTAATAGCACAATGGGGTGTAACAGCTTTGATCGGATCAGTTGAGAGAATTGACTCACTTATTATTTTTAGCAAATTGCTATTTTTAGTAAGTGCTATTTTTAGCACTTGGTCTTGGCCTCTATTCTTCTATCAATTTTTTGCAGCGGTTTCTAGTTTTGGCTTTGGTGAGTTCTAATGTTTTCAGAGAAATATTTGATCTTCATTACTTAAAGTCTTTTATAAAGTCAGTTTATGACTTACGTGAAGGGTAATGGATTCATGAGAGACCCCCTTGTTCAACGCCTAGGAATGTGGTGCCTTTAAATTGTTTAAAAAAAGCAAGTTTATGCTTCAAAAATGGACGCCAAGGTAAGGAGGTGTTTAATACTTTTAAAAAAAGATTATTGTTTGCCTCCAAAGTGGACACCAAGATAGAAGAGGCAATAAAGGAAGTTAAATTGTTTTAATATTGGAGAGCTCTAGATGGGTTGAACCTCTTGGAGGGAAAATAATTGAAATTGAAACTTGGTTGCCCTAATTTCTCCTTCACTCTATATATTCTCATTTGAAGCTCTCATTTGGTTATCTTGGCTTTGGCAACTTAATGTTATGCTGCTAGAATGCTTCCAGAGTTCATCTTTGCTGGTTGGAGGATGAAAACCCTTTACTAGATAGCTGGTTTCGGTGTTGGAAGACCCACCCTAGCTGGTTGGTTCTCCAGTTATCATATCTTTTAGTGATTTTTGGTTGTTGGGTGATTTTGGATTTGAATAATATGAAGATATATTCAGTTTTTTGATGTGGGTTTGTAGGGCTTGGTGTGGTGTGCGGATTTTGGTATTGTGGTGTGAGTTTAAAGAAGGTTTGATTCGATTTCTGAGTGCCGATATAGATTTCCTGAGTTTTGGAAATGCATTTTCTGAGTAGCTTGGAAACATAAATCTGTTCATATCTCTGTGAGAAGGGAAGCTATCATTCTGGGTATTGTTCCCTTGGATTTCTCATAGCTGGGCGAACTCTCTAGACTATTCATTTGTGGTGTTTGTTGGAAATCTGATTTTTGGTGACAAAATCACCCTTACAAGGAGGCCATACCATTTCTCTAAACCTGGGGTTGTCTGCAATATCAGAGGTCTGTAATCTGCCTTTCAAGGGTCCCTTGCATTGTAAAATGTTTGCTTAATGAGAAGGGACAGCTTGGGATTGATTGGCACTTGTATTAGCTCATTTCATGAGGAGTTGGAATGTATTGCTGTTCATTTGAATGACCGAAAAGTGCACAGTTTGGGCTATGAACAGGTCTAATATAAATCTCTCTAGTCTGATTTCAGTTTGTTAATCAAATCTCTTTGATATTATAATTGAGTTATTACATGCTTTGATGTAATGCAAAGATATTCTCTTGCAATGCTATGATTTTGTCAATGTACGCAATCATATTGTTGAATGAAACTTGAAACACAAAACACTTCTGCCTTTCCACCTACTTCTGAAATCAAACACAAAATAAAAATAAAAATCAGGGGTGATCACTACATTGGAAAAGAGATTGGATGTTCTAGTAACCACTGCTAAATGCACAAATAATAGACAAAACATTCCACCAATAATTATACTTTTTAATATTTTTGTAATTTTCAGATTTCTGCTAACAACATGCATTCAAAGGGAAGTCTACCAATCTAATACAACTTATTCGGTATTCCTAGCTTACAAACTCTATTCTAATTGATATGTATTGCTCTTAAGGGTTTTAACAAACCACCCTACATTTTTTTGGAACTTTTTGGATAAAAAATGCATATGCAATGCCTTCACACTTTCTGATCACTCATATTCTGGAGTGTGCAAGGCGAGAGAACATAGTGCTTTGATCACACTACTGACTACAATGTATGCAAATAGAAAGAAATGGTGGCAAGCCGACCATTGCACTCAAGCAGCACAACCGGCCTCAATCAACACTTCTTCAGTGGACAACATGAATTAATGCAAGCCACTGGCATAATGTCTAAGCTGGTTCAAACCAAAATGGTTGATTACACCAGCTTGTTCAATGCCAAAATAGGCTAATGAAATACATTGGGTCTAGCGTGAACCGACCAATACCTATAAGCATGATATGCAATGAACCGACGGTAGACCATCTAGCTTTACAAAATAAAATGCATACAAATATATACTTCTTGCAATACTACCATCCTGGTTTTACAAGACAAGCATGGATGCACTACAAAATAGCATAAATGATTGATATACTGCTGGAACAGTTCTGATATGATATTCTGATTACAAAATCAGTATTGCTGCAATAATATAAATTAGTCTAAAAGAGTCAAAATGAGCATGGAATATCATACGCAAAATGTGTGTTCATCAACCCAGTTGAACTATACATTAAAAGTTGAAGCAAGAGGTTTATACAAATCTGTACTGCTGACACATTGCCAAACTTAGAACTGATGCATACTAAAAATGCTCTATAATCACCTTCAGATGCTGAAGCAACCCAATGGGAAGGCAAGCAAACCTAACCACTGAACAACAATTGAAAATGCACCCCAAACACATGAAACTGATTGATATTGGTCATAATAGGAATTCTTAGTAACTGCAGATCTGAAATAGAACAAATTAGTTGCTGGTACAACAGGTACTTATGCATCGGTAACTTATAAAATCATCAAAGTTCAACCAGCTGAAAACTATCAAATCATCTGAAAACTCAAGTAAATATTACCAAAAAACAACAAACAACAAACCCCTGTTAAAACACATAAAAATTAAAAAATCTTTATCTTCAACACCAACTAGAACAAACTTCACTTGTGACACAAATGTGATCTTAGGGTGAAATCACCATATCTAGCTAGGAGGGTTTTTGTCCCTGAAATTGGTATTCCAAGAGGGTTTTCATTCTCAAGAAATATGAAGAACTCACATTCTTGCTTAGAGCAAACGGAAAATGGAAAATAACCAACAACCCTTTTTCTCAATACCCAACCTTCTTTTATAACCTTTTTAAAGTTATTTTAGGAAAAAACATTTTTACTTATTTTCTGCTTTTTTCAAAAAAGTGTTTTTTTATTGCTTTTGAAAAAATTGTTTTTTTTCATTGTTTTTGAAAAAACATCTTTTGGCTTTTTGTTGTTTCTTTTCCAAAATAATTTTCCCTCATAAAATAATATAGTGTCCATAATATAATTTTTTCCTCATAAGAATTGTTTGGGGAAAATCTAAACCAAAAGTAAATGATTTTTGAAAAAATGGGGAAAAATCGGATTTGTAATTAAGTACTATATGAAGAGTGTGAAAGGGAAATTATATGACAAAGGAAGCATTTGCAAAGTTCAACTTAATAGGTTTTGAATGAAATATCTCAAGATAGAGTAATAGAAAATGCTTTTGAAACAAAATCTTAGATCTCAAAAGACCATAAATGATATTGAAATGTTCTCATTGATAACTATTTTAGCAGATTTGTAAAACGGTAAAAGGAGTATTAAATATTTTTCCATTAGATAATAAAGACCTGCTAGTACAAAAGAAGAGAGTAACTATTTGAGCCATAATTTAGCTATTATTATTCAAGTAAATTTTCCTTGATTTTGCATATAAGTGGATGATGGAGTTAAAAACATTGATGGACTTTGGGTTGAGAATTTGAGATATTATAGGTACAAGTTTCAATGGAAAATCAAAGCATGAGGAACATTCCCTTTCAATGGGATAGTTGCTGCTGAAATCTATTTGGACTATTAAAGAGAAAATACATGAGGCTTGCTTCGGGAGGGATTAAGATGAGTCCACAAGACTAGGGCATGACTTCACTCAAGGCATGTATTAGTTTGCCTGATACCTATTTAACATTCATAGAATGCTACACTATATATGTCTAAAGCATTCATGTACTACTATTGTACTCTATGTAGGCCCTCTGAACCTCCATGTATATGACGACCCTAATTGGAATGTAGTTCCTTGACAAGTGCAAGGCATGCATTAAAGTACCGAGTTTCACTAATTAACAAAACATTAAGCCTATAGAATATATAGGAAACTTAAGTATAACCATAGTTCCATAGAGTTTCTTGATGGGGGGATGTGGGGTTGTGGGGATGGGTTTTAGGGATGGGGGGATCGAGGGCCTAATTTTGGGGACGACGGGGGGATGGTAGGGGGATGGTGGCTGGGCAGCGTTGAAATACATATAGTACTTGAAAAAATAGTTATAAAATGATGTATAAGAATTACAAATGAAACTTTGGTAAACTAGTTTTAAACATTAACTTGGCTTTATTTCTTGCTCCTCAACCCTTTTGCTCTTCACTCTCACTCTTTCACCTTACACTTGTAGCTCTCACTCTCACACTCACACTCACACTATTAGCTTCTTGTTGATTTGTTTTTGTGAATTGAAATGAGGATAGGAAGCAGTTTTATAGAGTTTGTGGGGTTTGGATGGAGCCCATAGGCCATTAGGGTTCGACCTTGGGCATAAAATTCAAACAAAATTCTGGTTTTAAAAAAAAATTGCTTTTTGGTTGTCTGGCCATAGGAGACGCTTGGGCGTCCCTGAGACGATTGGGAGACTCTTTGGAGTCCCCCAAATGTCTCGGGGACATCTCGGAGACGGCGGCATTGGTGGCAGAGGGACATCATCCCCCCAAGTCTCCGAGATGTCCCTGTCTTGAAAACACAAGGGTTTTTTTTGGGGGGGGGTGGGGGGATGTGTCCCCGTGGAACATTGAATATAACCAAAACAATCCTTCATTTTGATATAAAATATTGCTACAGTTCATTTTTTTCAGCACTACAAGCTGATTTTTATCTTTCTGATAAGAACCATTCTGCTTCTGGTTCCACAATGTCTATATAGTATATACTGTTATGTGTATACTTCTGCTTCCCACTTGATTATACAATTGTCACTAGCCTACCCACTTGTCATTAAAACTTGATGGCCAGTATCAAATTGAAGCTCCAAATTATCACACTTTGTTAGCATCTAAAACGGAAATTTAGATGCTTCCCTTGTTTCAGTCATCTTCAGGTGGTGGGGAAAATTGGAGTTTGTTGCTAGTTCTTGGTGGCCTCTGTATGTAGTGCCATCTGTACACTAGGTGTTAAGCAATCAAGTTGAGTACTTCTAAACATTGTGCAGACCAGGGTGAGGGTTGACATTGTGTTAGAACCTCTCTACATTAAAACATTTGTCTTGATCAGTAATGTTAATATTATGTGATGCTGGAGTAGCTGTGGGCTTTGGAGGGCCCTTTTTCATTTCCTTGTGGAACTGAGATGAATGTTTCTGCATCTTGAGCAGTTTATTGAGTAACAACAGCCTTTCAACTAAATCCTTTTGGGATTCATTTCCTGTAGGTTGGGACCTCATGTAACTGTCCCATTCACCTCCTCCTACGAGCTTGAGTCAAACATGATTGGAACTTAGCCATGGTTGAAGGCTCTACAGCTTTCACAGGTGAATATCATGGACCTATTATTCCAAAGATAGATTGGAGGAATATATGCATCGGAGGTAAGGTAATGATACAGGATGCACAGTAAACTGTAACAGATTACTTAAAACATCTAGCATGAGATGAATTTCAACTGAAAGTTTGAGATCTATGTGAGGAAGTTTACCAATTCTTCAAATGACTGTAGAAACATCTACAGGACCATGCCTTCTAATGTATGCTTGTGCTCCTTCAGATCTGAAAGATAACTCACCACCATCTAGATTCAGAGGAAGATATTGACACTTTTTGCAGAACTGCAAATGTGAAGGTGTACTGGTGCCTTATAACGAAGGTCTTTGATTAAATATTGGGGATTGAATTTCAAACATGGATAAGGAAACTCAAGTTGGATTTTGTAGGATGGCATATCCATTTCTGAGAGGACAAACTCCATGTTGTCCTTCAATGCTTGGAAAATTTAGCGAATAAATGAGGAAGCATGTTTTCTAAAATCATTTCTGTGTGGAAACTTTTGCAGTTTCAGCTTTCTTACAACTTAGATATGTAGTCATTGGAAGGTTACAATGAAGTTATTAACTTATTACTTTCAGAATGTCAAGAGGGGTTCAGAGGAGGAAGAAAGCTGAATGGTGTTTTGAAGGTTGAAATTCCTATCTTTTTGATTACCAGGTTTCATGTATGCACAAGCTATTGAATCACCCTTTCCTGATGTCGAGAAATAATCTTAGCCATCTGTTGTTAGTTTGTTTAGTCCAATTTAACTTTGTTGACCTGGAACTTCTTTAACAAAATTAATTGGAGCTCTGGCTAACTTTACTGTTTCTACTGATCATTTTTAGAGTGTCCCGTCTTAATCATAATATGTTTGCAGTTCAACTTCTCTTGTTTTACAATACCATATTGAATTTCCTATAGTTCATTTATGGAATGTATACTTAACGATAGAAGATCATAGTGATTCTTGATTTACGCGCAATTAACAAATAACCTTTCATTGTCTGTTTTTGGAATGATATCCTTCTCGGAAAGAGAGGAATGCTTTTATTTTTTTGGGAATTTCTACATCCTAAAATTAATGGTCAAGAATAAAAAGCTATGTGCAGGCTTGAAAAATTGCCATTTTGATGAGGCAGCAAAATCATTATGGCCACATTCTGGTCAAATTCCATTTTAGAAACTTACAGAGGTGATTGATTTTGTCATATTTCATTTTTCAGGTAAGTATAACATTAATTGCAACAGGATTCAAAGGCCAGGATGGAGTAGAAGGAAAGGTTGCACAGGTAGTGCTTAGATTTGCAAATTGTATATTCCTATTGTGCTATTATGAATCATGTTTCTATTTGCTTATTGACTTTTATAATGTAACGGCCATTGCAGGGTTTACGACAGTTTTCGTATGGAGATGCTAACCA
The DNA here is from genome assembly GCA_007258455.2 of Sequoia sempervirens. Taxonomy (NCBI): domain Eukaryota; kingdom Viridiplantae; phylum Streptophyta; class Pinopsida; order Cupressales; family Cupressaceae; genus Sequoia; species Sequoia sempervirens. The sequence continues at coordinate 7,889 of VDFB02154109.1, read as the reverse complement.
AGGGTCTGCTCGTCGTTCCTCAGTAGCAACTGATGGTGCAACTGTTGAAATACCTGAATTCCTGAAGAGAAAAGGCCGCACACGGTATCCAAGAGCTTTTTAACCAGGACATTTGGTCCCTCTTAGCTTCTGTACTACTTTTTATTCTTGCTTGGTTGTAATTGGAGTTACAGTGAGATTTAAATTTTGTTCTATTTTCTATTTGTTCTGTTTGAAAAGGCTGCTGTTAATATGTTCTATTACACAGGAAATCTTGTGTAGAATAATTTTCCTTTCTGTTCCTTTCGCTCATCTAGCTTGTTAAAAAAGTGGTAATAAATAAATCATACCACACATTGTAATTGTCGGTCCACATATAAGTGATTCATACACTAGGTTTGATCAATCAGTGTGATCTTTTGGACGTCAAAAAACCACTTAAATAATATGTGAAAACCTAATAGATACATTATGAGGATGCCATTTTAGCCTGTTGTACCATAATTCAAGAACAATACTGTGTATTACCTGTTCAATTGAGAACTTATCTGATTCAAAAATAGAAATGAAATTCCTTAGATGTATTCCCTAACCTCATGGAGTCGATACTCCCCTCTTCCTCTGCAAGAAACCTAGATAAATACACTTGGCAAACAATCATGCCATCTTACTCTGCAACTCTTGCTCCATCGTGCTTGGCTTTCTTCCAGTTCAAGAGAATTACCTGCTACAATCTTATATTTTGTTAATCCTGGTAAGCCAAACCTGGTTTTAAGCAGGTTATTTGAGCAGGCATATAAATGTGTGCAGTTTGTGGTGCATGTATTTGAGGGCAGTGCACTTCAAAATTAAAGAAAGATACAAATGAATCTTTATTGCAATAATATGATGACATAGATGAAGCACCTTGAATTGTGTTTGGTTACTTCCTGATATGGTCTGAGAGCCTTGTCGGCGTAAAATAGAAGATTCATATTGTGGAGTAGATGGAAATCAGTATTTTCTTTTCTTGGCCTGCACTTTCAGGCATAAACGGTTGTGCCGTCCCTCCCACTGTCCCGTTAAATTCACACTAATATGCACATGTTGATCATAATGTGCTTTTCTTAACCTGTTCTAATAGGGACGATTTATGAGGTGGAATAAAAGAAATGTGAATACAACAAAATTTACATTTGTTTTTATCCAATATCCCATTTCATGATAACTTTCTGTTTAAATTTTATACTAATTTAATTTTTAACAAGAATTCAGAATGTTAGCCCACAGCTGGACAGCTATTGGTTTTTGGGTTCGCTTGTGCAAGAAAGACCCAAGTTCGATTCTCCAACTGCAGCCCTTGGGTATGCCGAAATGGGACTGTCCATTAACTTTTGCATATGGATACCCATATGTCTCCAGTAATTTTTTTTAAAGTTTGGGAGTTTCTTGATAAATGTTGCTATCTACTGTTAAGAAAATCCGTTTTGTTTGCAGTTTGTATATTCTCCAAGAACACATTAAAAAAATAATAATACATAAAAGGCCCTAAGCAATGCTAGTAATCTGAAGGATACTTGAAAACAATTTCATTGGAAGACTGAGTGATATTTAATGCTTGTAAATAGTTTCTTAAAACTAAATTATTTCTTTGTCGTTCTTTCTTCAATTTTTGTTGCTTATGGTTCGTTTTGGATAAATAATAAATTTAGATTAGATAATATATAATTTTATACCGTTTTTTCACAGTTTGCAAGGCATCAGTTAAAAATCTACCCAGAATAGGCATTCAATATTTCTAGAGAACTGAAGTTCGAATTCTTTCAACGAGCTCTGTTACGGTTTGATGTACACCATGATTTTCTAAGCTTTTAATTTCAGAAAATTAAAATATAGAATCGAGACCTTGATTGGGTTTCCCTTTCCTTAGGATGCCAAAAGACAAAAGACATGGGTGATACGTTGTACCCACAAAGGTTTTTTGAGATATTTATTCATTGCAGGAATGTTTTTCTTCAGATGGACAAATGTTTGGAGTCGATCATTGTAGTGGAGAAGCAGAGGATCAAGTATGAGCAAAGATTCCACAATCTAGAATTGGATCTTGATTGTGAGATATTGGGACGCGTGTGGTCGGTATGGGGAGGGCATACAGCATGGTGCGGTGGGGATGGTAGGGGATTGGAAGGGAGGGGAGTTACTTTGTGATGTTATCATCAAGATGCTTGATTTAAAGATTTTTGGTTGCTTGTGATTTGTATAATAAGCCCAACAAAAATTGGGGAACCCAAGGGGACTAGGATCTAAATATCTGTAAGGGGTTAGTTCAACGTTTTTCCAATAATTAGGATTGGGAGCATGCTTATTAAGGAGGATTGTGGTTCTTTACGATAGTCAAATTCTGGAATCGAGGTTTCACTTTGACAAGGAGATGAGATAATGGCCCAAGAGTGGAGTGGATTATATGCCTATTGGGAGCATGCTTATTAAGGAGGATTGTGGTTCTTTACGATAATCAAATTCTGGAATCGAGGTTTCAATTTGACAAGGAGATGAGATAATGGCCCAAGAGTGGATTGGATTATATGCCTTGTCACATGAATTTCAAACATAGTGTTTAAGAAGATTCGCCAATTCCTAGGTGAATATGTCTTCTTGAGCTAAGATGGGACGAGAAACTACTAATAATTGTTTTTTTTTGGCAAATTGTACATGACATTTTTACCTTCCCTAGGGTATTTATCTTATTGTAGAGATAATTCAACATATCAAATAGTCTCGTTATAAATGCATTTAATAATGAATACATAGATCTATTAGGAGATTGTTTCAAAGTGTCTCCCCGTAAGTTAGAGTTGGCTAACCAAACTAATAGCTATGGTGTTTAGAAGCCAAAGGAGAAAAATGTGGCCAAAAACCTTAGTGAAAAAAGGTTGACAAAGAGGGTGAATGGCAAAATGTATGGTGGGATGTGGAAGAAGATTCAATTCAATGTTTGGCATAGACAAATGGAAGTAGAAAAGCAAACTAAATCTCTAATTATAGACAATGCTTTTAAAGAAGAGAATTAAAATTTCAGAGGTGAAAAATGAGAGAGTGGAGGAAGAATTGAATGAATATATAAAATTATTAGGGTCATTATATACAATTATGAAGGTCAAGATAAATGAAAGTAAAACTAAAGAGAAGTGACTATCTTGATCTTGGGGATTGGCATTGTAATTTTTACATGGCAAGAGGTCTTTAGAAGTGATTTAGGAGGGTTATAATAATGCACATAAAAAAAAAACATAAGGAAACAAGGGTGGAGGTGATATTGAGCTTAGTCTCAACTAGCGAGTTTGCTTGGGGGAGTCAAAACCTTAGATTTGCTGAAATGAAAGTTCCATAGAATATCAGGGGGCTTAATGTCATTGTAAAGAATAAATTGTCTTGTGCATCTTACTTTCATAGAAAGCCCAATTGTGGTAATGCTTTGAGAGGCCAAACTTAGTTTAGAGCCTTTGATAACAAGCCATCTAGCTTTGTAGAATCATATTAAGATTGTTGATACAGGTTGACAATTAACAAAGTTTGTTTTGTAAAATCCAATTTCATTTGTATCATTTTAGAACTAAATGGTGGATTACATAGATGGCAATATTAGTTTAGAGCCTTTGATAACAAGCCATCTAGCTTTGTAGAATCATATTAAGATTGTTGACACATGTTGACAATTAACAAAGTTTGTTTTGTAAAATCCAATTTCATTTGTATCATTTTAGAACTAAATGGTGGATTACATAGATGGCAGTAATGGTTTAGCTTTATAGTCATGGACTTTGTTTGTTAAGTGAAGGCTAACAAATATGTTGCCAAAAATTTCCAGCTCAACAAATCAGCCCATTCACCTATGCAAAGTTTAGAATGGAATTGTACCAGTCTACTTGTGAAGGACCTTTAGAACTAGGAAACTAGTCAATGTGTTAAGGATATTTAACTATTAGATGTGTGTGGTCACACCTAATTTATTATAGGAAATTAGATTTGAATATTGAGTTAATTTAATTTACTTCACCATTAATTGTAATATGAACAATGGATAAGGGATTGCTCTTTTAGGAATGCGGATGTGTTGTGCGTAATCAAACCTAATAAATATGAGAAATTAGATATGGATGTTGAGTTAATTTAATTCACTTTCTAATGGATAGTAAATGAGAACAATAAGAACAACAAAGGAAATGATTGCCTTTTTTGAATTGAAGAATCAACCAAAATTATTACATCACTATTATTGAAATGTTTGTGATTATAGGAGAATTACATTCATAGTACTAGTCAAAGAAAACAAACATCACTAACATAATATTTAGTAATTTTAAACAATTGTTTATCACAAGCAATATACAATTGGTTACAAACTAATCTAAAAAGATGACATAAATACTTTAAATATATTGTGATAATACATAGATAAATATGTAGCAATAATAGTACAACAAAGTACAAAATAATTGTTGAGACCAATGGAATTTAAAAAGTGTTTTATTGATTTAGAAATTGTAATAAGCTACAAGTAAATAACAATGAGAAGAACAATAAACTTGATAAAAAAACTACATTGTGGAAATATTGCAAATTCATGGGAAATAATGGATGGAGTGTTCATCATTTGAATTAAAGAACAAACTTAACCACACATGAATTGCGAATAATGTTTTGTAATTGCCTAATGTTTTTGTCTTGAATCAAATTTTAGATAATTGAATTGAATTATAAATCAAAATCTTAGATACATCTACAGCGTTAAACAATGCACTTTACCTTTAGAAAAAGCTTATAAACCCTCTAGCAGATTGAATGTTTCAACTAATTTTCTTTTAGCAAAAAAAAAAAGAAGCAATGTTGAATCATATCAAATGTGTATACTTGATTAGTTCTCTTATATCGAATATCCAATATCATTTTAAGGTTTTAAAATTTTGTTATAACTAAACCACAAGATTTAAGTAAATCCAAGAGAGGGAATAATATGACCACCAAGGCCCATTGACTAAGTAGAAAACAATTACCAAACATAATAATTTGATAATTTGATTTGTTATTTGTTTCTAGAAACTAAATATAACCATATTATCAAATTACCAAACATAATAAACAAATGTTTATATACCTTTGACTTATCACACAAGATGAGGACTAATGACAATTCTAAAATGTGGTACATCTTTAAAATTTAACTATATTGAAACCCTTAAACCACAAGTCATAGATACCCTTTATGATGATCAAGTCCAATTTGGACCCGATCTTTTAGTATTGAGGATGAGAGATCCAATTGTAACCATATAGATCAATGAATTGTATTGCAATATATTGATATGCAATAATAATTCATTGCCTCATTTGTTTACATGAGAACTATTATACCACTTCATAACTTTTAATTTTTCCACCCTAAATATCATTTAATAGTCTTAACATGTAAATATAATTTCATTTAAGTTCTACGATCAAAACTAGCCAATATTGTTCTTTTTCCATATATTGAGAATCCAAGAATATTTTCAAAATGACTACATTCATGATAAACAAACCTCCATAATGAAAACAAAGTGATGATTTCGAGAATGACTATTTATTTCTCATTATTCCATGATAAGCAGGGTTTGAATAGATGATTAAATATTATTTTTATTTGAAATTAAATGTTAGACTATATGCATGTGAAAAATTTCTCACAAAATGCCTTTAAACCCTATAAGGTTCCTAGTTGCAACTACACAAAGTTTCTTGAGCCATTGAACATGACCACCCATACTCCCAGTTTCTTGAGCCATTGAACACAACCACCCAAACTCCCTGGAATTTTTACCAGTTTAGGTAAATGACCTAGATCTTTCAGATTTACCATTTTACGTGTAAAACAATTTTTTTTTCTATCAAGCCAAATCTTCTTTAATAGTCTTCCAAAGCAAAGAAATACGACTTCTTTCAAAAAATCAATAATCAAGGATCGAGCAAACAAATTGAATACTTAGTATTTCAGCCTCAAGAAAAGGAAAAAAAAGTAATCAAATATACTAGATATTTCTAAAATAGATTAGCCAAGGATTATCTTTCTTCTAATACCCAAATAAATCTTCACATTAAACAAGCAACCTCGAAAAGTTAAAGAGCTTATGAGTGTGTAGAAGACTACTATAAAGTTGATTGAACAATCTCCTTTTTCAATGCAATGGCCATATAAGCTCAAACTGAAAAACTTGACAACTCAAAGATCTTGAAAAAGCTTCAATGCAATGGCCATATAAGCTCAAACTGAAAAACTTCACAACTCAAAGATCTTGAAAAAGCTTCAGAGATGATTCAGAAAGGCCCAATATGCTCAAATAAATCTTCACATTAAACAAGCAACCTCGAAAAGTTAAAAGAGCTTAAGAGTGTGTAGAAGACTACTATAAAGTTGATTGAACAATCTCCTTTTTCAATGCAATGGCCATATAAGCTCAAACTGAAAAACTTGACAACTCAAAGGTCTTGAAAAAGCTTCAGAGATGATTTAGAAAGGCTCACTATACTCACCTTATAAAGATGAAGATTAAGAAAACGACCATAGACAATACAAACCAACACCTCCAACGACTAAAGTGCTAAAGCTTTGCCAGTTGCAACCTTCTACCATGTAAAATGACTATACATTCCATTAGGAACTTGTTCCAGATTGACTTATCAAGCAACTCTTGAAATGGAAACAAAGCAAACCAAACATCCCACCAAATCATCAAACATGAACTTCTATGCCCACATGATCAATTGTCAGAAGCAAGAGTTTTTAACAACCAATTTAATTTTGGCCCCAAAATTACAGACAACCAATTTGACCTTGAGTTCCCTTCGAACTCCAAAGTTGATGCTTGTGGTAAAAAATCAATGTGATAAAAATATGCAAAGATTCCAAAAGAGCTTTACGCATAATATTCAGACTCAATCAACCATACATATATCCATATGTTGAACTTTCAAAACATAACCCATTTCATCCTGAAGTTGACACTGAAATTGTCATCATGGATATACAAGCTGCAGAACTGATTAGCCTTCAATCAGCTAGCATGGCATGTACAAGCTAAAAGAGAAGAAGTTAAGGATTTGTTGATTCAAAGAAGATAGTTGGAAAGGACAATCCACACAATCTGAAAGTGAAGTACATACAACTTAAACGTCAGATCCAAAATTTTAATTTATGCTCAGCCTATCTTTGAAAAACTTCATACCATTTGGCCAAAAAAAACCTAACCTAACAAATCCTTAGAAGCTTGCTGTTTTCTGCCTTTTTTTTTCATAAGATGAAAGATATAACTAATAAATATGATCTAAAATATTGGCGTAAAAATTTGCATAGAGTTTCAATCCAGAAATATCAGCACTTTATTATCATGGACTGTGGAAACTTCATGTTAATTTAAATAACAAATATGCAAAACTGAAACAAGGCAACAAGGGATGGAAAGAAACAAAACCAAAACCAGAAGCAAAGAAAAAGAAAATGTGAACCCTAAAAAACTCTTTAATTAAAAAAATCTTAACCAATTTTTTTTTTTTTTTTTTCCTTTCTCAATTTGGCAGATAATGAAGAATAATCAATTCCCAGTACTTCCCTTGCTAGAACAAATCGTCGTTCTCTGCATATCTATCTTTAATTCCTACTAAGTACTGCATAAGATTTGTAAATCTCAGAGAAGTTGTCAAGCACGTAACATAACTATGCATGCGTGAATGAATACTAGCTTGAATGTTTCTAACATGGTTTTCTTTATCGTGAGTACTTTCAGTGCAAAGCACAAGCAATTTGAACTATACCAGGAAAATCATTCGTTGAGCCAAAACTATTTTAAGTGAACGAAATGGATTAAGGGAGATGAGTTAAATATTCTAACGATATCTTT
>VDFB02154108.1:0-28362 GCA_007258455.2 Sequoia sempervirens | reverse complement strand
TAGGGATGTAGCGCAGGCGCAGGTACAGGTGGTGGAGGTAAAGAGGGACATGGCGCAGGCGGGATTTCAGGTGCTGCAAGATGAGAGAGAGTTGGCAGAGGCACAGATTCGTTCTCTTCAGAGGAGAAGAGAGGAGGCAGTTTCAGAGGTATTAGTACTGCAGGGAGAGCGAGATGTAGTAGTGTTGAGAGTCCAGGAGCTGTAGGGGGAGAGGGATGGAGCAGTGGTTCAGTCGCAGGCTGCACACAGAGAGAGAGATGTTGCAGAGATACGGATGCAGACACTACAAGAAGAGCAGGATGCAGCAGTGGTTCAGTGGTAGGCCGCTCAGAGGGAGAGAGATGTTGCGGAGAGATGGATGCATACACTACAAGGAGAGTGGGATGCAGCAGTGGCATAGTGGCAGTCGATGCAGGTCAGTGATGTGATAGGGAGAGATACGCATGGATTACAGGGGGAGAGGGATGCAGCAGTAGCTAGGGCAGTGGCTGCCGAGGAGATGAGAGATCGGATTCAGGTGGAGATGACGCAGTTACGCCTATCCCAGGAGGCCTGGGAGCAGGAGAGGAGAGTGATTACGAGGGATCGGGATAGGTATCGTCAAAAGCGGAATTCCACTCGGGTTCAGGTTGCGGAGTGAGAGGAGAATGCGAGAGAGGCAGGATTTTGGATGGTCGCGTACTACCATGCAGTTCCAAACCCGACCCAGCGGATATTTCAGTATACCCGACAGGCACCCCAGATGCCAGCGCCATCTCAGTCACTGGGGACACAGATTCGAGGTTATAGTGATTCACCGGGTGTTACACTAGGTAGGAGATCAGTACCGGATTCACCACAAGGATCAGACATGGGTAGCTCATTCGGGAGGTGACAGGTTACTGAGTTTTTGACAGAGATCAGAGATGTTCTATATCTCTGGATTTTGTAGTTTATTATGTGATGGATATATGATAGATTTTGATGTATGATGGACATGTGACACACATTATATTACTTTGATTATGATATGGGACAATTCTTATTGACACTATGTAGTATGTTTCCCTTTGTGATGGGTGATTGTATGCACGTGTATATGATATTACCTACTTATGTGGATGGATATTTTGGTTTATTTATGCACATGTTTATGATATTAGATGCTTATGTGGATGATTGGGTGTATGTATTTGTGGAATATGGATGATTTTATTAATGCAGATATACGCATGGTGATATGATGTGTGCCCATGTTGCATCTATGTATATGTATATGATGGATTTTGTATGAACATTTTATATATGCAGGATGTGATGTATTATGAGTCTGACACTTTGTGATGTAGGTGGCGATGTATGCGTGGTTCTAACATGTTGTGATGTAGGTGGCGATGTATGTGTGGTTAATAGAATGAATCTAATATGCAATAATGCTCTTGTATTTTAGAGGAAATAACACATGGCCATAAGTGCCAATAAGAACTGACATGATAATGGAAGGTGGGGATGTAGTGATTGTGAAAATGGGTGTCATTTGGCATCTGTCAAAAATTATTAGTATCTTGAGAAGAATGGGAAAGAGTGGGATAAAGTATTTGCACAACCAAAATCATAGGGTGAATGCAATGCAACAGATGATGAAATGCAATCCTAATATGAGTTGCCATCTTTGGAGCATTGATATTTGCTATAGCATAAGATACCGGATACCCTGATATATAAGACCAGGGCCAGTAGGAATCCAATGCATGAAACAAACACAACAAGCAAAAGGGGGCTACCCCAACACCCCAAGGTCACGATGACCTTGGTCGGGCCAGGCATTGGGATAACCACAAACACACAAGGATGCCCCAGCGCAACACAAGACCTTAGGGATCTTGGTAGGTACTACATGGGACAATCGAAAAGGCAGCAACAAAGAAAAGACCAAGATGAACCCATATGTCGACTAGTCAAAGCACACCATGATATGATGGATCAAGGTGACCATGACAAGTGTTGATAGTGAGCTCAAATGACAAATAAATTCCAAAACATCAAAAAATTACAATTAAAATCAAAACGTCATTTTCCATAGGATCAGGGTGATGGATAGGATCGATGAGGTCTGCTAGGAAGGATGCATCCTGTTGAGACTAATGATGGATACTAAACTAGAATGACCCAGTTTGATGCCAGATGCTTTTCATTAACCAAATCTTTCGATAATATTAAGATTTTATTTGAAAATAACGAGCTAGATGGGGACACAGACTGACACATCCTATAGACCTAGGGGCTCGAGGGCCAATCAGAGATTAGCCTTGCCTACATGAAAGCGCAGAGCCCTTGTAGTTCATGAAAAGACCATGGATAAAGCGGAAAGAGGAAGATGAAGGCAAATGATGGATGATCAAGATGCGATGGTCAAAATACCCCGAGGGCAGATCAAATGATCATCCTTGCCTACGTGATAGCGCAGGGGCAACGTAGTTCGACTGGTGCTGCGAGAGGATGAAAGCTAGATGGCAATTGACATGATGGATGATCCTATATGATGACACAGACCGACCAACAAGGGGAATGAATGACATAAGCTCAAAGTGGGATACTGAAAAGCTCAGGATGGGGGATAGGCTAGATGGGTCGTCCAATGCTCAATCAATATATACCAAGCGGCTTAGGATGAGATGGGTGAGGACGATAGTGCGGATGAAAGCATAAAATAACTAGGATGTCAGGTAGATAATGATTAAGCCCTCTACGGATGACGCCTGTTACCAAGTTTTCACCATCCATACTTATCCAAGGCGCCACCAAGAGGTGGTTTTCACCATAGGACAGATTTATTTCTCTTTACTATTTTTTGGATTTTTTATTTTTTATTTTTTATATTTTATTTTTTTATTTTTATTTTTTTTTTTTATTTTATTTTTATTTTTTTATTTTTTTATTTTTTTGATTTTTTTGATTTTTTTGATTTTTTCCTGATTAGGTGGGGTTTCCGAGCAGATTTAGGTGTAGAACTTCTTTAGATGCATTATATTGATGGGTTCGTCAAGGGGATCTCCTTCAAGAGTAGTCAATCTGTAGGCCCCAGATCCATATTTGGCTGCTATGATATAAGGCCCTAACCAGTTTACCTCAAATTTTCCCTTTTTATCACGATCCTGTTGAGTGCGCTGGTTCTCCTTAAGAACAAGCTCACCAACCTGGAATTGTCGAGGACGGACCTTTTTATTGTAATTACATTTGAGGCAGTTTTGGTATGCTTGCAGATGATCATAGGCTTTTATTCTTCGTTCATCCAGTAATTCCAGCTGTGCAAGCCGTGCAACACGAGCATCTTCTTCGCTGATAAGATTCTTCAGAGAAATCCTCAGTGATGGAAGCTCAACTTCAATTAGCAAGACGACTTCAGCACCATATACTAAAGAATAGGGGGTGGTGCATGTCGGGGTGCGGATGGATGTGCGATATGCCCAGAGGGTAGGATGAATGTGGAGGTGCCAATCTCGTCCAGTGTTATTGACAACATTTTTGAGGATACGGATAAGGGTCTTGTTGGTTGCTTATGCCTAACCATTGCCCTGGGGGTAATAAGGCGTTGACCAATGGTGCTGGATATGAAAGGTGTCGCAGAGGTGTTTCATGGCTTGGTTTTTGAAGGGTTTTCCGTTATCAGAGAGGATGGTGGATGGGATACCATATCTACAGAGAATATAGTAAAGGATAAATTTTGAGATTTGGATACTGGTGATTTGTGAGAGTAGTATTGCTTCCACCCACTTAGTGAAGTATTCAGTGGCGGTAATTATGAATGTATGGCCGTCAAATGATGGTGGGTAAATCTTTCTAATCAAGTTGAAACCCCATTGAGAAAAGGGCCACGGTGCTAGGAGGGGCTGAAGATCTTGTGCTGGGGCGTGAATCAAATCTGCATGTTGTTGGCATGGAAGGCACTTCTTCACAAATTCACAAGCATCATGTTCCAATGTAGGCCAATAATATCCAGCTCGTATGATCCTTTTGGCCAGAGCCATACCATTTGAGTGAGCTCCACAAACACCACCATGTACTTCTGTTAGTGTCGTGTAGGCTTCGGTCTCATTCAGACATCTAAGGAGGATTCCATCATACCCACGACAATAAAGCGTATCACCGACAATGATGTATCGGGAAGAGCGATGAACAAAGGATTTGTGTTGGTTGCGTGTAAGTTTTGGGGGTATGATATTATCATGGAGATAGGTGTATATGTCCTGGTACCATGGGGAGGTGAGACCTACGATATCGCACACCATATTAGTCTCAGGAATATCATATGCAGGGATTAAAAGTTGTTCAACAAGAAACTCACATTCTGTTCGGTCTTTAGGCATGTCAATCAAGGAACCAATAGTGGCCATTGCATATGCCGCTTTATTCTGTACCTGAGGAATTTGGTCAAACTGTATGAAAGTGAAATATTTCTTGAAATCATCCACCATGCGCTTATAGGGTAACAGTTTATCATCTTTTGTGAGGAATTCATCATTAACTTGTTTGATGACTAACAATGAATCACCAAAGAATTTTAGGTGAGTTATATGCCACTGTTTTGCAATTCGGAGGCCGGTGAGGAGGGCTTCATACTCTGCCAAGTTGTTGGTACATGGGAATGCTATCCTGAATGATTTTGGGATGTAGTCACCTTGAGGGGTAATTAATAAAATTCTTGCTCCTGATCCATTATGAGTGTATGAGCCATCAAAATATAGCGTCCAAGTTGGTGCTTCTATAATTGTGTAGACTTTTGTCTGGGAATTCAGTGTCTAGCGGGTAGACATCTACTAATGGCGCCTCAGCCAATTGATCAGCTATGACCTATCCTTTTATGGCTTTTCGCTCTACATACTCTATGTCAAATTTTCTTAGGAGCATGACCCATTTGGCCATGCGGCTAGGTAGAGTGGTTCTAGATAACAAATATTTCAAGGGATCAATTTTAGTGATTAATTTGACTGGGTGGCTGAGCATGTAATGACGGAGTTTCTGTGTGCTAAAGACTAGCGCAAGGCAGGCCTTTTCCATGGGGGAGTAGTTTAACTCATAGCCGACCAATGTTCGACTGATGTAGTAGACTGCCCTCTCTTTGAACGACTCATCATGTTGTGCCAACAATGCCCCCAGCACGACTGAAGTAGCAAAGATGTAAAGCAGGAGGGGTTTTCCTGGAATAGGTGGCATCAAGATTGGTGGATGAGCTAAATATTCCTTAATTTTATCGAAACCCATCTGACACTACTGGTTCCATTGGAAGGTGGAATCTTTCTTCAGAAGATGAGTGAATGGCTGACACTTATCTGCTAGCTGGGCTATGAACTAACGAATGGACTACATCTTCCCCTGGAGACTTCTTAACTGCTTCAGATTGCGCGGAGGTGGCATGTCCAGAATAGCCTTTACCTTGGCGGGATCAACTTCAATACCCCTTCGGGAGACTATAAAACCCAACAATTTTCTTGACGTAACCCCGAAGACGCACTTTTTTGGATTTAGCCGCAACTTGTAATGTTCTAACCATTCAAAGATCTTCTTCAGGACAGTAGGGTGTTCTGCTCATGTTGTATATTTCCCTAACAAGTCATCAACATAATCCTCCATGATGATATGGATAAGGTCATGGAAGATGACCGTCATTGCCCTCTGATATGTTGCCCCTGCATTTTTGAGACCAAAGGGCATAACATTGTAACAGAAAGTACCCAAGGTGTTGTGAAAGCGGTCTTGTGTTGGTCCTCAGGTGCAATTCGAATCTGGTTATAACCAGAGAAGCCATCCATAAGGGATAGCATCTCATGTCCTGTTGTGAGGTCGACCAACATGTCAATGTTAGGCAAAGGGAAGTCGTCTTTTGGGCAAGCCTTGTTGAGATCCATGAAGTCTGTACAAATCCGAATGTCACCATTTGGTTTGAAAATCGGTACTATATTGGAGATCCACTTAGAGTAGTCAATTGGTCTAATAAAACCTGCCTCTAGTAACTTTTCCAATTCCTTTTTGACTAACAATGCTACATGCGGATGCATCTTGCGAAGCTTTTGTTTGACAGGCTTGGCATCTGGGTGAACGTCTAGATGATGAACCACTAAGGCGGGGTCTAAGCCTGGCATGTCTGAATATGACCAAGCAAAGTTAATGATTCCCTCTTGGAGTAGCTGCATGATGACTAGATACTCTTGCTCTAAGAGTGACTTAGCCACATAGGTGATTTTAGGATTTTCAGCAGTACCCAGATTAACTTCTTGAGTATCTTCAATTAGAATGGATGATCGGGCAGATAACTGAGTTCCTACAAGGGGAAGATGAACATCTCCATCTTCCAGTGCCTCTTTGAGGTTTTCGCCATCGGATGTGTCCTTTATTTTTACTTTTTCAAGGTTAGGAAGTGCCTCAGGGAGGTTTTCGCTAGATGACCACTTTTTACTTTTCTTATTCTTATTTTTGCGACTGGAGTGTTCATCCTCCCCCAGTCCCATAAGGTTGACATATGTATCCATAGACATATTGACAGGTGTGCTATTACGTAAGTCCCAATCAATAAGCTCAGGGTGACAAAGGGATAGGCTAATGATGCAAACGGATAGGCATTCGAACATGGATGATAAGTCGATGTGATCGACATCATTGTACGCACGTATGATGTATTCCTCCTTGGGTATGTCTTCCAATGAGCCATCATGCACGGAGATACTATTGGAAGTATTAGATGATGTTGTAGGGCTTTTCTATTTTTTGTCATACCCAATGCCTATGTTTTTTGGTAGCTTTGACGTATCAATGGGTTGCAACCGCCCTTGTTCTTCTTTACCTAGGCCCCTACCTTGGTAGTTATACTTTTCTGCAAACTTAGCTAACCACGGATATGCTTCCTGAAAATATTCCTTTAGAGGAGGATCCGGCTGGGGTTCTTCTTGATAGACCCATTGGCTTAAGTCCTCTTCTGGTGCATCTATCTTGACACTAGGGGATCTGAAAGTGGTGGTAGGGATGTTTTTACCACTGAAGGTGACAGTCTTGTCTTCCTTTGGAGTAGCATGCGAAAGTTGACCATACTCATGTGGTGACGGTAGCATGGTTGCTACATTGAGAGTAGTATGCATTTTGTATTCACCACACCCTTTGTCAATGATCTAGACTTTGGTGACTGTAGGATCAGTGGTGGAAGATGGAGTGGTTATCGTGATGGAGGGTGGATTAGTGGATGATGATTGGGATGCCCCCATTTCAACCCCAGGAAAATAATGTAAATGGGGAAATGACGCTTCTAAAGCGTGGCAATATTCAAATGGTTGGGGGTCAGCATAGATGGTGACTTCTTGTCTGTTGACTGGGAATTTTAGGCACTGATGGTATGTGGAGGGGATGGCTTGCATAGCATGGAGCCATGGACGGCCAAGGAGGAGATTATATGGCAAGTCCAGATCAAGGACATGACAGGTAAGGTACTAAACCATAGGTCCCACTTGGATAGGAAGACTGATAATCCCTTCTGAATTCCTTTCTGCATTATCATAGGCCTTGATCATGATGATCTGATTACTTAAATCTGCTTGAGTATACCCCACTTGTTTTATGAATTTTAGAGTACACAAGTTGAGGGCAGAGCCATTATCTACCAAGACTCTTTTTATTTTATGACGAGCAACCACAAATTCGATATGTAAGGAGCGATTATGATTGACATCGATGTTTGGCATATCGTTTTGGCTGAAGTGTAGTTGATGAGATAAAGCTAGGTGTCCTACCAAAGCTTAGAATCGTGTAGGATCAATGTCATTAGGTACATGGGTTTCCTGTAGGGCTCTGTTGAGGATTTCTTGATGTACAGAGGAAGACTTAAGTAAATCCAAAATGGAGATATGTGCAGGGGTCTTTCCTAAGTGATCAAGGATGTTGTACTGAGAGCTTATAGGAGTTGATTGGGCGAGTGCGGAGGCTGCAGGGACAGTGATGCAGGCTCGTTGTGTAGTAACAATACACTGCGGGTCTTTGGCTTTGACATGTATCATGGATACACGAGGTTCTACCTGCTCAATGTAATGAATAATACCCTCGTAATTGAGGGGTACATTCTTATAGCTCACGTTATTTGTGCTATTGTTTTGAGGATTACTGTTGGAGGTGCTCGGGCCTTGATTATGGTTTGGAAAGGCATTTTGATATATCTACAATTGAGCATTGGACGATGAGACTTGACTGGTGTCAACCTTGATATCTCCTCGATCAATGAGATCTTGGACATAGTTTTTTAGACCCTGACATTTATTCAAAGAGTGTCCTTTGATTTTATGGAACTCACAATATTCATTTTCCTTAAACCATGCGGGCTTGGGTTTGGATTCGTCAAGTGGCTTGGTGACAGGATATGTAATTGGATAATTGATCTGTATCAATTTATTGAAGACAACACTCAGGGGTTCCCCTAATTGAGCATACTGGCGCTTAGTGTTCCCTTGGTTGTTCTGATTTGACTGTTGAGGAGGACGAGGTGCCCCCTGCAGTACAGATATGGCGTTAGGTATGGAGGGTTGTTGTCTTAGGGATGTGTTAGCCACTTGGACGTGTTTAGTATCAGTCACACCGTCATTCACTGCATTCTTGTTTTTGTTCCAAAAACGTGGCTTATCTCCAAATGACCTTTCTTTATCATGGCCATGTATTTTAATGTGCCCTTTGGTGACAAGGGTACGTTCAAGGATAGGTCCCTTTTCCACTATCTCCATGAAAGTAGTGACACAATGTAACCTAAAGTTATGAGCCATGTCGGGATGAGAGTTCTCCACAAAGAGAGTGACCATGTCCTTCTCTTTCAGAGGGGTTTTCATTCGGCTTGCTAGCGCACGCCACCTTTGGAGGTAGCTAGTAAAGGTTTCCCCCTCACGTTGTTTCTCTTTGAGAAGGTCTAAGGCGTCAATGTCCTCCAAATTGAAGGAGAAGTAGAAGACAAATGTTTCCGACAGGTACACAAAAGATTTTACGGATCCTTTTTTGAGGGTCATGAACCACTCTAGGGCGTTGCTTGCCAGGCTTCATGGGAACAGGTGCAAGAGATAGTTGTTATTGTGCATAACTTCTTGACACTGGGAGTAAAACTCCTGCAAGTGGGCCTTAGGATCTTTGTTCCCCCTGTATTTGTCAAACTTTGGCATTTCAAAATGTTTAGGGAAGGGGATCAATGAGATGGACGGATCAAATGGATATGGGCATATGTCTTCAAATTTGAACGATTGTTTGCCAGCCCCAGCTTGAAGATCCTTTAGAGAGGCTTTGATTTCCAACAGATCTGAGTTGGCCGGTGGCGGGTTGGGGGGATATTGATGATAGGATGATAAAGGATCTTGCTGAGAGAGCGTCAGATTGTTGAAATACGGATTTGGATAGTTGGATGATGACATGCCTTGCTGGTAAGATGGGGAATTTTGTTGATATGGGGGTTGTTGTTGTGGGGTATATTATGGATTTGTTTGATAAAAGTGCGGGGTAAGATGTTGAGGAGCTTGGATGGGATGTTGCATATTGGTTTGTTGGTGTCGAAGGTACTGTTGTGATTGTTGGGAGGTCGCATAAGGCGTTTTTTGGTGAAATTGCTGCTGATTGTGATAGTAGTAGTGTTGAGGGAGTTGTTGTTGTGAAGTCAACTGTTGTATGGGCCAAGATGGGATGTTGTGTTGTGGTTGAGCCTACGGGCGCAAAATGGATGCGAGATAAGGGGATATGGTCTGAGCAATAGGTCGAGATGGATTGCCTTGTGGTTGGTAGGGTGGTTGTTGTGAAGAGACCAAAGCATTATGTATGGGTTGTTGTTGATGAGATGGCTGAGGTAGCGTAGAAGTGTTTTGTAAAGGGGGTTGTTGGGTACCACCCAGATTGTTCAGCTGGGATGTGCCTTGTGGAGGTAATTGAGGCGGAATGTTGGATTGGTGAAGCTATTGAGATGTATATGAAGATGATGGTGGATTTGTGGCCCCAGGAGGTGGAAGCAATGTGGTAAAGGGGGTGCCCCCAGTGTTGACTATAGGTTGATTCGAAAGAGGGGGTGCTGTTAGCGTTAATGGCACAGGTTGTGGAACATTTTGTGGCATACCATAGGCAAAAGGATTATTGGGATCAGGAACTTGATGACCTCCCATAACTGAGGTTGAAGCATGTGGGGGATGGTTAACATGATAAAGAACAACATTTCCAAATTCAAGTTGATGCCAACCCTCAACTGGAGGAACATTGGGGAAGTACGAACCTTCTAGTGCATTTTGTGAACCTTGGAGTACGTTAGATGGGGAACTCCTATATTTGGACAAGTCAACACCCGAGGGGGGTTTGACACCCTTCTCAATTAGGTGGGCCAAAATTTCTTCCCCATGTTTTTCAAATAGACGGTCAGTCATTTGCACATTGGCAGGATTACTAAAATTTTCCTCAAGCGTGAGTTCAGGTTGATTAGCCATACTCTCTTCACCGTGTGGTGAGTTGTTCTGATTTTCGGTGTTGGAGTGTGATGAAGTACCATTATGAGGATCTTGGGGGACGTTGTTAGGATCTTGAGCAATATTTGCACCATTGGTGGGATTTGTATTGTTATTAAGGTCTTGAGACATGTTTGCTAGGGAATTTTGACCTTGTTGTTGTTCCATTTGTCTCTTAACTTGTGACCTAGTTTGAACGGGCATGCAAATGTGTTATGGGTGGATTATAAAGATGTTTTTGACAAATGATTTGATTGTGATTGGATGAGATCTGATTTTGATGGGGTTTGGATTTAGATCATATTTTGTTTGGATATATTGGATTGGATCGGATTTTGATTAGCTAGATTGGATTTTGATTGAATTGGATTGGATTATTAAGATCAATAGAATTGCATTGGTTGAACAGATGTGATTTGATTGATTGGATAATCTGATCAAATGATTGGTTTTGATAGATTTAGATGATTGAATGGGTATGATTGGATGATGAAAGATGTGAGAGACATTGAGTTTAATCAAAGAAAGTTACCCTTAGTGACCTAGAGCTTTGATTGATTAAGGGGATGATTATGACACTGAATCCACCTTAAGATAGAAATGGATTGATTTTGGCTGAGGATGATAACTTATGACACCGAATTCACCTCAAGATGGAAGTAAATTGATTTGGGTCGAAGTTAACGACTAATAATCAAATTCAAGTGCTATGGTCAATTTGGGTAACCACTTTGTAACACAAGGTTAAGGCAGTTTGATTATGGGTGGTGTTTGGTGATGTAAATGGTAAAATTTTGATGTTCGCTAGGTGATGATATGGAATTTTGAATGGATTATGGGGAAATTTAAAATGAGCAGATGGATTGTGAATGATTGTGGAGAATGAATGGGGATTTAGGACAGTTAAACAGAGGTTTGGAATGATAAGATGGAGGTTTAAACTAATCAAATGAAGGCTTTTGGAGGCTTATAGTGACAAAATGGAGGCTCGGGATGATGAGATAATGGTTGGGAATGATTAAATGATAGTTTAGAGGCTAAATGGATCCAAATGGGGTGATTTCGGGTGTTCAAGAGGGAAAATTCGCCTCTCTACAGTAAATCAGGGGCGCAGTCACCCTTCTGCAGTAAATCAGGGGTGCAATCACCCTTCTGCAAAAAATCAGGGGTGCAGTCGCCCCACTGTAGAAAAATCAAGGGCCTAATCACCCTTCTGCAGAAAATCAGGGGCGCAGTCGCCCAACTGTAGAAAAATCAGGGGCGTAATCGCCCTTTTGCAGAAAATCAGGGGCGCAGTCACCCTTCTGCAAAAAATCAGGGACTTGGTTTGATGAAAATGACTATGGCAAGGACTTTAAAATGACAATGATAAGGCCAATTTGTCAAAAATTTCACTGGTTTCTCACAAGAAAACATTTTCAAGAAAACACAATCATATGATTAGTGTTAAGGGTATGGCCAAAGAGGTCTTAATCTAGGATGCACAAGGTGTCTAGGGAGTCCTCGATATACTCTCGGTACGTGAGGCACAACTGTGAACACCAGCCCGTCACAAGCGTGAGTCGGGAACCCCAACAAGATATTGAAGGGCTCAGACCAACTCTTCACGTCTATCTAGGTATCACCCTAGCTTCGACGCTCCACCAATTACGATGTGACTAGATTGGGGTATAACTTTCGCTCTCCCCCTTTTATATACCCCACCAGTATGCATGGTTAGAATCGTCCCTTGGGGTGATGAAATCCTCAAGCAAGTCCCACTAGAAAGAAAGCACTAATTGTTTCCAACTACTCCCCAGGCTCACACGAAGTGCAAGGGGAAAGAGAAAACAAGCTAATGCTCCCTTTGGGTAACAGAAAAAGATAGACACAACAAGCAATGAATATTACTCCCCCTAATTAAACTATGTTCTTAGATTAACGCAAATAGCAAGGATAGTTTAAAAAGTTTGAGCGAACGGATAGCCCTGCAAGCAAATGTTAGATGTTTTATCCCACTTTCTTCATCAATTTCACAAGAATATGCTGCAAAAAGTTAGCAAAAACACCAATATCCTTGCAAGAATAGTGTTAGGGGGTTAATACTTGAAAATAGCAAAAAATTGAAGCCAAAATGACAGTTTTACCTTTCAAAATGCGTTGCTTCGCGGTGACAAGGGGGTGCAGTCGCCCTTCTGCAGTAAATCAGGGGCACAGTCGCCCTTCTGTAGAAAATCAAAGGTGCAGTCGCCCTTCTACGGAAAATCATGGGCGTAATCACCCTTCCGCGGAAAATCAGGGGCGCAATCATCCTTCTGCAGAAAATCAGGGGCGCAATCACCCTTCTGCAGAAAATCATGGGCGTAATCACCCTTTTGCAGAAAAGTGTTAGCACAAAAATTTCAGCCCAGGGGGCGTAGTCGCCCTTCTGCAGAAAAAGTGTTAGCCAAAAATTTTAACCCAGGGGGCATAGTCGCCCTTCTGTAGAAAAAGTGTTAGCCAAAAATTTTGGTCCAGGAGGCATAGTCGCCCTTCTACAAAAAAAGTGTTAGCCAAAAATTTTGGTCCAGGGGGCGTAGTCGCCCTTCTACAGAAAAAGTGTTAGCCAAAAATTTTGGTCAAGGAGGGGGCGTAGTCGCCCTTCTGCAGAAAAACAGGGGCCCAATTGCCCTTCTGCAGTAAATGCGTAGTCGCCCCACTGTGGAAAATCAAGGGCGTAATCGCCCCACTGCGGAAAATCAGGGGTGTAATCACCCCACTGTGGAAAATCAGGGGCGTAATCGCCCTTCCAGGACGTATTCCTTCAAAAAACTCAACAACAACAAACGTTAAATTGAGGAACCCGCTTGTGGGTCCCACCAGGCGTGCTAGAAATGTGGATATCCAAAATTTCTAACCCTTTCTAAGCAACTAAAATGCAATGGAAAAATATAAGCAAACACCTCAAGATTAGCCTAAGAAATTTGTAAATGCAAAGAGGAAAGTGTTAAATGAAGACAAATAGATATACCTCCCTTTTCGTAGTTGAAACTCCTTGGTTGGCCCTTGATTTGGATTTGATTTGTATGCTCCTTGATGGCTCTTGATATGGCTAAATGCAAGTCTTGACTATATGCTTGAATGTAAATGCAAGTGAATGAAATTGAAGGCTAGATGAGTGCACAAAATGGCAGCATTTAGTTGCAAAATGGCTAAGTGTTGGAAATGCCTTAGAGGATGGGGTATTTATAGAGAAACTTGAATTCTCTAGAGAATTCAATGGTTGGGATTTATCCAACAAAGTCAAGATGAAGGGCTAAGGTGAGTTGAGGACTCACAAGCCCTCACATTTTGACATGTGGAATGTGAGAGGGCTAAGGGTGAGATGATGTGTAGATGATGTGGAAGGGAAGTACATGATGTGGAGGAATGACAAGTACCTTCCAAGTACCTTGGGGAGTAAGAATATTTTTTTAAAAAGGAACTTCTTATCCCCAAGTGGGAGTGAAAATGACACTTGAAGAATTTTGGAATTTCTCAAAAATCTCCATGGGAAAAGAGAAAGAGGTTGGAGAAATAAATGTGAATTAAAAATTCACATTCATAGGAGAATCTAATGGATAAGAGAGGGTCTCCAAAAAGGTGGGAATTGGTCACATGTGCATGAGGTGACATGTCAAACATTCTAGAAGCCTTGGAAAGACAAAATGTGAATTAAAAATTCACATGGGGAGGAGAGAGACATAGGATGAATAAATGAGAATTAAAAATTCTCATGGGAAAGAGGGTCAATGCCCAAAAAGGAAAAATGGAAAGATTGACTAAAAAGTGGTGCTAAAAGTGGTTAATGACTTTGATTAAAGTTGTGCAAATACTTGATTATGATAATTAATGGAAGATTAGAGACAAGTGGCAAATGTAGGAGGATGTGACATTAATCCTTGATTAAGAGGATGCACACCCTAAATATGAATTAATTAAATTAATTCAAATTAGTGATGGATTATGGAGGATGTGACAAGGAGGGAGAAAAGAAGAATTTTAAATTGATTTTAATTCAAAAGATTAGAATGACTAAATTAAATAAATTGGTGTATTTATTTAATTTAGAGAGGAGAAAGGCACCAGATAAATTGTTTAATTATTAAATTAAATACTTTAAGAGTCTTATGTGGGAAGTGTAATATTAATTAAATAAATTAATATTGACATAATTGATGAATAAAGAGGTAAATTTCATCATATGTGAGTGATCAAATTTGGGTGTCTACACATGGAATTTGCATGGAGAGCCAAAAAGGATGAGTATGTAAATAATATTTCCAATAAGAGGAGCATGGACCCCCAATTTCTTGATAAGATTATAGAGACCCAAGTTACGAAAGAAATGAAAGAAATTTTCCAAGGCATAACACCATAGGAAGGAAGAGAACTATTCAAAAAGAGTGGTCTTCTTTTTCTTCCAAAATGGGACCGTGCCTTTGCCGTAGCTTTTGATATAGTGAGGAGGTGTGACAGACCCCTATACAATTCAAAAAAGGAAGCAACAATTGCATTATAGGGATTAGCCTTCAGTGAGAAATCAGACACTCTAGCAATTTGGGATTTAGCCACGAATACAAAGAAGCCAAAAGTTGCAGATCCATCTGCAGATTACTTGTAGGGAGGACTAATTATCAAAAGGGTATCAAATACCTCTACAATTGAAGTAGCCACAATATTTGTGA
The DNA here is from genome assembly GCA_007258455.2 of Sequoia sempervirens. Classification (NCBI taxonomy): domain Eukaryota; kingdom Viridiplantae; phylum Streptophyta; class Pinopsida; order Cupressales; family Cupressaceae; genus Sequoia; species Sequoia sempervirens. The sequence continues at coordinate 13,205 of VDFB02154108.1, read as the reverse complement.
ATGTTTCCCAATTCATAAAGGAAACAGTAGCATTAGTGACTACAGAAAAAGAGAAGTTTGGAAAGATGTATAATGAACCGCTAATTGAATACAACAATGGTCAGCAAAAGATTATGGAATTGAAAATTGAAATGGAATTGTTAAAGGATAAGATGCAAAATATGCAAACTAGTGTACTAACACAAACAAACTTTGTTTCTCCTTCTTCACCACAAGAACAAACACCTTCTACCCCTACTCCTATAGATGTTTCATTGGAAATTGTGTCTTATAATATGGGAAATGTGCCTATAATAGTTGAAGAACCAAGCACATCAAGTGCACACCAAGCTAGGGAAGTCAATAGATAAGAATTGGTGAAGAAGCTAAAAATATATGAGGAAAGATGCAAGCAACAAGATAGATTGATGCTTACCAACAATCTAAAGAGTGTGACAACAGTGTTGGAGCATCTAAACAAAGGGATTGACAAGAGATTGATTATCATCCATGCTTATTATTCCTCTATATTTGATGTTGTGAGAAATTTTGAAAGGGACAAGGAGGTGGCTATCCAACTCATGGAGAGCTGAATTCCAAGATACCAAGATCTTAGGCTCACAGAAGTTGGATCAAAGCATGATGTTAACAAGCCCGACAACATTCAGCCCACCCTTAAGCTTGTAAGTGGAATCCAGGAATTCCAAGAAAAAATTGAGCCACTTGAGGAAAAAATAAGGGAATTGGTTAAAGTGTTTGATGAATTGAATTTTGGTCTCATCCCTAAAATTTTAAATGAAAATGGTGAAATCAAGCCCCTACAGGACTAGAAAGATCAAGCAAGTGCGGTAATTGAATCTCAATTAGCTTTAATCTATGAAGGGGCTGACATGCGAATGTTGAAGAGTTGCATGGATATGCTCACCCAAGAAGGGATTACCCTTGAAGAGTTTGAAAAGGAAGCAAATCAAGTTGTGACCAAATATGCTCCATACAAAGCAAAGGCTAACAATGTCATTGGATTCAATTGGCCTTCTAACGAGGAGTTTTAGCTTTGGAAGGATAAATACCTTGATGTCCTAGATGATTAGGCTATTGTTGTGGTGAGGTGATTATTACAATTTTGGTCCTAATTCTGCAACAATGGAGAATAATAGTAGGGAGAATACGATATATGGCCTAAAACCAATATAGATTATGCCTTTGATACAATAATGTTAAAAAATTGTTTTCTCTCTAGTTTGAAATTGATGACAGGGATGCAAACGTGGAGGTACTTTATCATTTCCCTCTTTCTTCATTTTATGCTTTTCTTCCTTCAAGCTTGGAGTATGTGGAATGAATTTTAGAAACATGTGGATATATTGCTACAATAAATAAAAGGTTCCTTTTGAAGGGAGGGATAAATCTTCATCGACAAATGCAAATGATTTTTTTCCCATGTGATGTTTCCCTTCTTTGAAATTGTAAGTGTAATTGCATTGGCGAATATATTTTGTATCGGTCCAATGAGATGACATGTGTGCATACTTGCCTGAAGCTTGTTTGCTCCTTCATTTCTATAAGAAGGAATTCACGACCAAATGTGTAGGTTGTTGATTGATCATAGAGAAAATTTTTGTGGTGAGACTACAAAGAATAGTTTAGATTTTTGTCTTAGGTTTTGAGTCTAGTTGGCATGCAAATGTAATTTATGATAACAGTACTAGCATTTTGAATAGAAAACGGTGCAAATTGAAAGCCATTTCTCTCCTGGTGTATTCATTTCATGAACTATTAATAAAATTATCAAGGATTGTTTTACTAATATTAATTATGTTCCAATGATGTATGGTTGTTGTCTTGGTTTTAATTCAAAGAATTAACTAAAGTACCTGGATAAAGCTATAGGTTCATGTAATTTGAGTATAAGGATCTATATAAGAATTTTTTGCTTAGGATATAATGATGCAATGCTATAATGCAGTGTTATAAAGGCTTTATGATGCTAAGTATTGATTTGTTATCCAATAATATTTGTGTTAGGATTGACTTTGTTTCCTAGGTTAAGGCACTGGTATGGGTTTTGTATTCATGATACATTTTTTTTATCATTCGACAAAAAATAAAATTCATAATCAAACTTTCTAAGTGAAGTGTAATTGTTAATATTTCATGTTAAGCTCTTCATTCTCTACTCTAGATGTTAAATGTGTAAAGGATCTACCAAATTCTTGAAAGTTTCTTTCATCTATTGAGATTTGGTTATGAGAATTAATCTATTATTTGCAATGTACTTGATCATTGAGTGCATAAGTCTTTAGGTACATTGTGGGATCACCATCCCGGGTTTTGCAAAGCCTGAAGTGTAGGAGGAAAGCATTGTTGCTTTCACTCATTCATTAGCCAATCCCTTCAGGTTACTAAGAATTGGAAATGACAATGCCATAGGCTTCTTTGAAGACTAGCTTGGTTCTAAAAAAAATAACCAATAGATTGGCGACTCCACTGGGGACATATTGTAAAGAATATTCATATCCTAGTATTCTTTGTCCAAGAAAAATAGTCATACACATTCACACATGGGGTGTAAAATTTTGCAAATAGTTGTCAAATTCTCCTGCCATTTATCATCCTAAGGTCATTTGCATAAATTCCTATCAAGTACTTGTGTGTCCTTGCAAATCTTCCACCTAGAGTGTTGAGGGTTGGCTTAGGGGTTCTATGTCTTTAAAAATCCTTGTAATTCTCTGAAGATCCACATAAGTGACATATTTATTTACAAATTCCCAATTATTTTGGGTGGCGACTCTGAAGTATTTGCACGGGTGTGCATTATTTAAGGAAATCAAGAAAGCATTGAAGAAGAACAATTGTAGAAGAAGGATGAGGAAAACCAAAGCTCAAATGAAGAAACATCTAGAAGAAAAGATGAAAGGTGACCTTCAAAAGACCCCCAAGAAGTCATGGATACAAAAGGACGCTAATACAAGTAAGTGTATTGTTGTGCCCTCAGCACACATGCCCCGTTCAGAATGGGGACCCTCTTTTCTTTTGCCTTGCCAGGGAATTTTGTCGTTGCCTCGTTTTGCGTGTCCCCCATTTTGGCATCCTAAATGGTTAACGTGCCTCCAAAGTCTCACCTTAAGTTGAATATTTTTCATCCCCTCCAATTTTATCAAGTCCTGGTGCCTTGTAGAGTTTCCTTGGCAATCTGCTTTTGCCAGCGGGCCTGCCTTGCCGGGTTTCCCTTACCGGGTTTCCTCCGGGTGTTCGCCATTCCGAACGGTGAAAGGCTTCTGCCTTCCCAAGGCCCAGGACCCGGCTCCTTCTTTGCCGCCTCATTTAACTTATGATGAAATCATACTGCTTTTCCTCCTACCAAGCCCTTCTCCTCGAACTTCTATCCCTGGAACTCCGTGTTGTCTCCGCCGTTTCTAAATGGTAAACCTGTAATGGCGCTCCGCCCTATGGGCCCCAGGATCCCTTTCGCCGGTGATTTGCAAAATGAACTTTGAAGCGGCCGCAAGGCCGTGTCTTTCCAGACCCCGGGCCTTGGTCATCCCACCACCATTCGAGTTTTAAACCCACCAACCCTCCTCGCATCTAAACGAGAATTAAATGGGTGTATTAAATGTTAATTGGGGTATAAATATCTAGCTCAACCTATCATTTTCATCTATCAGGTTTTCCAGAGGAGTTCAGAGCATAGTTCGAGGAGTCTAGTGCCTTTGTCGCTTGCCGCCCTCGCGCCCGTTGCCCTCATTTGCTGATCCTTAGTGGATTTTGCAACTTCTTTCACCACACTTCCAAGGTTGGTTTGTTGTTCGTCCTCCCGTGAGGTTTTTTGTGATTTTTTGCTTAAAATAATGAACAAAATGGGCTAAATTTAATTAGGTAAAACACAACACCTAAAAAACCCATGAGTTCAAATTTTTGAAAAACCTTTGAAACATCCTCAAAATAAATCCAGAACTGGGCCTCATCGTCGCCGTTCTTCATGCAGGACATTCGCGCCCTCTAGGCCCGGGTCTTCCCATTACCGCAAAACTTAGCCAAATAAACTAACCAAACAACAGGATGCCCTATCGGGCCCGCTACCCCAGACCTCCGTCGACACATCACCGTCAAGCTTAAAATTTAAAAACTTTTGGCCTTCATTTTGGCTCCCCAAGGCCGCTCTCGCAGGACTCTGTTCCTGGGACTCCGCGTCACTTCCGCCGTTCCAAACAGTGGGGCAACCTCGTCTTTCCACCTCCCAGGGCCCACGTTGCCTTTCGTCGTTCGGGGCTGAATGCGCAAATCATCTGACCAAACATATCCCCGGGCCCCGTTAAGCAGAGTTCCATCCGCGGATCTCCCTAACATCTTTGTCATTTCAAACATCCGTTTGGCGATGTCTTTCCACCTCCTAGGTCTCGACCCTCTGTTTTCCGTGAAGAACAAGAGCAAAGCAAACTTTGGAATCCTTACCCTTGTCGGGCTCCATCCACTGGGATTCCATCCCATCTCAGCCAGTTCAAAAGGGAAAAGTAGGTCCATCTTCCCAACCTCTGAGACCCACCATCTGGATCGCCGAAAGAAACTTAAGAGAAAACCTAGCGACCAAGCTCAATGCCAAGTCTGGTCCACTAGGCTGCTCCCACTAGATTTCTACCCAACGACCGTCGTTCTAAAGGGTGAAACCCTGATGGCTTCCCACCGCTTGAAGCTCGAATTCTTTGAAGTTTAAAATTACATTGGTCGTCCTTTGACCTCCCAGGTACCAGATCTCAGAATTCTGACCCCAGGATTTTGTTTCCTTCTGGCCGTTCCAAACAGTGAAGCCCTGACAGCTTTCCACCCTTGCATCTCCAGGTGCCCCAAAAGTGATCCAAATGACCTTCAATTTGAAAACCGATCTTGAACCACATGCTCAAATTCAGCCTTCTCTAGCATAAGCCTTTCAAACCATCAAAATCTGAATTCGGGAGAAATCACATGGATTTCCCTACCCTGTTCGCCCTTCAAAACAACATTTCTGTTAGGGAAGTCTGGCTCTCCTGGCCTAGTTTGTCCAAAATCCGTCCAGTAAATGACTAATGACATTTGAAAGTAAAAGTTTGATTTCATGAATGATATATTGTCTAATTGGATTTCATCCATGACATTTCAACTAACGTTCATGCTTTTATGATCAGTTGTGCTCATTATGCCCTTGCTTACAGGATATATGGAATCAAGTGCAGGACCCTCAGATAGGACTGTAGAATAAGACAAAGGGAAAAAGGCAGGCAAGGCTCCTTAGGGAAAGGAGGATAAAGACCAAATGAAGTACCAGTTCTAGGGAGAGCCTTTGCATTCGAAGATTATCACATACTGGAAAGAAATTATAGATACCAATATCGGCCACGTCGATATTGACAAGTTCAAACAAAGGGTTAGAGTCCACCCTAAGACCGACAATGCAAGACTGATCAGGAAAATTGGAATTTCTAAAGCTACGAGCTTCCCTCCATCCCTCATAGCCCTCAAATTGGTCATGGCTTGCCAACAATCACATCAGCCACAGACACGAACAATTGTTGAAAAAGATGGAAACATCCTTGCTGACATGTCAAGTGAGGCGATTACAAAGACTTTTCACATCCCCACCTTTGGGGAGATGAAGATGTCCACCATAGCGGAGTGTAAAGCAACATGGGATGATGACCTGATGGACTGCAAGAAGCTAATAAACCAATACTGGCTTAAGGAACAAAGGGGCAACGCTGCAAAGGTTCCTCAAGAGCTCTTCTGCAGCAACTTCCACGAGGACTACCATGACTTGGTCACCATGTTGAGCAGGGTGATGGGTCTCCCTACTACTGCATATTTTTAGGAGTGGATGGTGTATTTCGTAGAGTAGATCCTCTGTGGGGATGAAGATGTCACCACAAAAGCTTTGTTCTACTGGGGAGGCATAATAAGCGATCGCTTCCATGAGCAGTTCATGAATGTAAAGAAGACCTCCAAGTTCTATATGACCTCCTATCTTGTGTACTCACTGGCCAAGAAAAGGTAGTATAGTGGACTGTTTGTGGCACCTTATGAGGTATCGGGTCATGCGTTTAAGGTCTATGACAGATATCCCCATCTCCAGTTTAGGAACTTCAAGAAGGAGTATTACAGGGTGAATGACACCTTCATCGATCGCATCATCAGATTGCTTGGAGGGGATTTTGAAAGGAGGGTCTCCCACAGTGCTCGGGCATTCTTGAAACAATACGCCTTCCTATTCATTAAGTACCCAAAGTTTACATATATTCATGCCCAAGGTTTCACGTAGAGGCCGAATAAGTTTCCTTGGTACCCCAATGACTGGATCATACTGTTAGAGCTCTCCCGATAGCTACAGCATGTGTATTCAGTCCTCAACAGTAGACATTTGGTAGGGATCCCTTATCCCTTGACTTTCGGCTAGGGGATGTACAAATTGCAAACCTCCTAATATGCTAGGAATTCTAAGAAGGAATTGGCAGAATATCATTTCCACTTACACACTGCTTGCCCACGGATAGACCCATATGGGCTTGTAAGGAAGGCACTTGGACCAGGGTACGCCCATTTGCATCACGTCGAAGATTTCTGGGCAGATTTCTAGGATAACAAGGTGGTGCACACAAGGCACTACATGCGAATGACTGCAAACTTTGTAAAAAGAGTACAATTATTTCCTATGTACCTAATCAAGTTGAAGAGGATGAAAGCACCATCATGGACCCCAGGTATAACATAGTCGCTAACTTGCCGCTACCAGCAGTAGATTGGGATGAGCAGGAGGTCGATGACCTCGACATTATAACCAAGCCAATTTAGGATCATACCAAAGAATGGGTTGATGGACATGGGAAAATTGATAGGGTGGTCCATGAAGAAGAAGAAACAAGGTCTTTTGAAAGTGGAGATGAAGAGGAGGGTGCAGGTGGTAAAAATATTGTTCAATCCTTCAACGATGATTTCGAGGAGGAAATGGCCCAACAATTGAGGGACAATGAAGAAGAGGTAGAAAAGGTCACCTTCTAGAGAAGAAAGACAAGAAGATGTCAAGGTAGCAGAAAATGTAGAACTTCCTATAGGGGAACAACAGGAGAATGTATCACCTCCTTATAGAGAAGAAGAAAATGTAGAAGAAGACAAACTTGAGGGTGAGACTCAAGCTATCAAAAGCCTCAAAATTGAACAACCTAAAGAGCATGAGCATAAGGATGAACAAGATGAAGAAAGGGAAGGAAAGGAGGCTGAGAAAGAAGAAGGTCCTCGGGAGAAATTGCCTACTAAGCTTCCCATCAAGCGCCTTGTATTCGTCCAAGATTCTGATGAGGAAGAGGGAGAAGACACTAAAATGGGAGAGAGGGCTCCCGCAGGTAAACAAATAGAGATCCAAATGAAGGAGGGCAACGTTGATCATGAATCGCCCAAGGGAAAATCTGCTATGCCCAAATGGTTGGAGAGGCAACTTGAAAAGAAAACTCCTACCCCAAAGGATCCAAGAGCAAGACTGGAGGCTATCTTAGCCCGAGCATAGATCACAACCAGAAAAGAGAAGAAGCCCAAAATCAGATCCAAGGTAATGATGGACACTTCCGGATCCTGAACTGTGCAAGTAGAAAAGCCAGTGGTGGGAAAAGAAGGGATGAGCTATAATATCTCCACCATTGACTTGGGAACAATTACTAGAGAGAAGAAGATGGAGCACCTCAATGAATCTGTTGCCATGGTAGTGCATTTGATACAACAAGATAAAGTTTCAAAGGACGAGCTTAAAGCACAGGCAGCTGATCTGACAACTTACATCTGACAATGGTCATCAATTGAAGAAATGCCTACCACGTCCACGACTCCACCACAACTGTTGTCCAAGGAACAAATTGATAAGCTAGAAAAGAGAAATAATTTGGACAAGACTACAGAAAGTTGGTTCCGACAGGTTCTATATGTCAGAAATATGGGTATCAGCCGGGTTGTTCGAACAACCAACAAGTTCCCAGACTTACAACAGTCTCTAGAAAGCGTGAAGAAACTTTTCTCTAACTTCCCGACAAGGTACGAGTCCACCTATCCAAAGATCAAGGCTATCCTCAAGCTGCCAAGCGTGACATGGGAAAAGGAGCTTGTACTCAAAAGGGACGATCACTGGCTGATGGATGTATGAAAACAGGACTTTGAGAATAGAAACAAAAGATTGGAGCAGGTGATTGACAAAGTAGATCCCAATATTGAGTGGGTCAAAGAGATTAGGACGGATTGCGTCTAATATTTGAAGCTAATGACAGGCTATGAGATTCTCGTCGTACAAATGGACCCAGATAAAGTAAGGCCTCATTTCTAGAAAAGGATGGAGGACAAGATGTCAGATGAGATAACCAAAAATTTCATGAGTTTTGCTTCCCGAGCCTTTGCCCAGTTAGAGTTGTTTCGGGACCATGCTGCTAAGTATGATGAAGACTGAAAAAGGCTTGAGGACAACTCCAAGGAGTGGAGTTATCAAGTATTGCGGTCTGAGGTCATAGAGGTCGACAAACTCCAACCGGTAATTTTGAAGTTCATGGAGTATGCAACTTTGAAGAAGCAGGAAGGTGACCCTATTATTAGTGAAGAGCTTCTAAAGGAATAGCTACAACAAAAGGGAAATCAACAACAAGACAAAAGGCTACAGTGTTGTCACTAGAGGAAAAAATAGGGATGAAGACAAAGTTGTATTTTAAATTTTAATATATTGGGGGGTAAGTAGAACCCTAGTTAGTAGTGAATCTTGGCCACACAATGAGATTAAATCTTGTCCATTCATTCTACTTTGTGGATACTATAAATGGGGGGTCTCCTCTCATTTTCAAGAGAGTTGAGTTGTTGTAAAGACATGCTGCAGAAATTTCTAATGAAAATGCATTGACTTGGTGCATTTTCTGAGTTCTTCACATGTCTCATGATTCAATCTCCCATTGTTAGATGCTTTATATAGATTTACATTGTTGTTCTAGTTAACTTTAAATTTCTCAAACAGATTTTGGTAATCTTGTTCCGTGATTGTAGAAATTTTTGTTGTGTTGATGCCTTCTAGTCCATACTTTTTTGCTATTTGTTGCTGGTAAATGGTCTTGTAAAGTTAGCCTGGGCTGAAACTTGAAGCTGCTTTTAAAATTTTATCTTCATTCATGCATGTATGTGGAGGATGAATGCTAAAATATCTGCAAACCTTTGAAGATGGCACAGATTTCATGATACTGTAGGTTTCTTGATTAATTGGAATCTTGTTTGAAGGAAGTTGTCCATAGCAGAACCTCCATGATCACTATTCACACTTAGTTGCAGATCCAGGAACCTTCCCTCTTCCCTGCTCTTTTATTTTTTTAGAAACAACCTATGCTAAGGTTCATTGCACATTGTAAAGCCAAAACTTAAGAAAAAATAAATTGAAGTTTTAGATTGTTGTTCGAACCTACAACAAAGTTCACCTTAACTCCCATCTCAGAAACTTTAGATTTTAATATTCACTTTGCATCCAGCTACATAAGTATGCCCTGTGATTACCAGCAAAATCACATCAAACATCAACTGAGGAGTTCCATGCAAGTCATGACCTGACACCTGAGAGACTTTGGGGTGATTTTCAGCAACTTGTTGTTGGAAATCTCCTTTCAAGAGAGGTAGTGCACCTACGCATTGCCTATGTTGAGAAAGTGTGCAAAACACCCATCAACATGTACCCCACATCCTGTCCCTGAATTGGCTAAATATCCTTCAATAAATTGTAGTAGTCATTAAATTCAGTATAATTTGTTAGGGTTAGATTATGAGGATGAATAATATTTCACAAATAAGGATTTTGTAAGTATCCATAGATCTAGACCGGAACAAAGTAGAAGTAGAAGTAGGAGCCATTATCGTGACATTGCTGCTACCAGTGTTGTTGGTGGTGGTATCTTCCCTCCTGCATCCAATGGATATTCTCCTTTACCACCTGATTTACTAACTGGATCCACTAATGGTTCCCAAAACCTAATTGATTAGTTGAGTCTTCTGGTTTAGAAATTACTCTCCCAGACCCTGATGAAGATTTTGGATATATTAATTCCCTCCAAAGAGAGATTATAATACAAGCTGATATAAGAAAGAAGAAAGAAAATGAGAGGGAGGAGAAACTAAAAAATGCTATTATCGAGAGAGAGAGACTGATAAGACAGGTGGAACAAATAAAACTTTTGAACTAGGAAGAACCTGAACCTAGTACCACAGGTCCTATAGTATCTGAAATCCTTGATAAGAAGACCCAATATGATCCTATAAAGGATACCAATACCACTACTCGAACTAAATCCACAGTCACTAGCACTGTTTCTCCACACCCTGCAACTAATATATCCAACCAACCAGTTGATAAGGGAAAGCAACCTATGAAGGATTTGGTTATCAATGAAAAATTTGCATCTCAAAAGCCACTCCTACCTCATAAATCAAATTCTGCTAAAGAACAGTTGAGGAAGGAGAATGAGGATCTAAAAAAAGAATTAGAAAAGATGCAGATTATGACAACTAATGTTGAGATGAAAAGGAAGATAGATTTCTTGAAGACTTCATGCTTAGCAAATGGTGCCATAGCATCCAGTTCACAAGATCCTTCTCATTCCACAGTAAATCCTACACTCATAGTTGATGGGAATATTTCTGGTCATATAGATCAATCCACCCATAATTTCAAATCTCTAAACACAACAAGTAATGATTGTACCCACAATCAATTTACTTTAATAGAAACATGGATCATAAAAAAGAGGAGGTGAAAAAGCTAGAAAAAGTAATGAGGACAGAGAAAATTAATTTCATAGGTGGCCTATGCAATTGGAAAGGTATAGGTAGTTATGCTTTGATGGGATTCCTGGATGTCCAAATCCCATTAACAATGATATTAGGGTTTTTTTGAGAAAATTTACTAGAAATAATGCAATATATGGGGAGGATCACTTGAGGTATTTTCTTAATCTACTTGATGATTATGAGGTAGAAAATGAGGATGTAGTCATGAAGTTATTCATGCAATCATTGATAGAGGATGCCATGGATTGGTATATAGGTTTACCTAATGGCAGTATTGGCTCATGGGATGAATTTAAGAGATTTTTTAGATAACAATATGGAGATAAAACTGACCACATGTTTATGCTCAATGAATTTAATACTATCACTAAAGGACAAAATGAGATGGTATATGATTTTCATCGCAGGTTTCAGAAGGCTATGAAAAAATTTCCACCAAATTTGAGGATGAATGATCAAGTGTGCCTTGTCACTTATTGTAACTCATTTGATGCTAAGATGGATTACAACCTGAGAGATAAAGACCCTCAAAGTTTGAGGGATGCAGTCAAGATTTCCCTTCACATTGAAGGTAATAGGAGAGCCTCAGGCAAGATGGGAAGAAGAGATGATGTCAAAATCTTGAATAATCCCAAGGATAAACAAGAAAAGGCCTCTAGCTCAAATCCTACTTATGATGAGAGATGGGATAAAGTGACGAGCACTCTTAAATATATCAAATATACTATTGAAAAAAAATGAAAAGGGACTTGGAAATGACAAACAACATTTCTAGAAGAATGAGAAGCCCCTAAGGCTCCAAGATTATCCTTACAAGAAAAACTGTCAGAATGGAAAGCTAGTCCTCAATAAAAATAAAAATAAACAAGATTAGGTCACACTTAACCCTCTACAGAAGCATTCTAAAAATTTTGCTGATGAGACTCCTTGGTGCATGGTGTCATGGCTAAATTGGTGGAAGATGAACAAGGTACACCAGAGGATTATGAAAATTCTCATGAAGATGATGTGGAAGTTAATGTAATTATGAGCAAGTCTGAATTTTCTTGTAATGATTTCTCATCTAATGAGGAATCTCATGAACTTGATGTGGATGGCTAAAGGAAAAGAGATAGTGCATACCATCAGCAAGTGCTTTCTAATGATGGGAATGACAATGATCATGATGTGTGCACATTGTAAATAGTTGAAGATGATGTTTCCTTAAGGAATCCCTCAGATGAATAAATTGCAAGGTTGACAGTAGCTTTGGCAACTCATGTAAGAAGCTCCTATCACCTGAGGAATAAGATGGTGGGTGGAGATTAGGGTAAAGATGGTAGCTTATTCATCAAAGAGTAGAATGTAAAAGACAAAGATCCTAAAGCTAATAATAAAGGGGATAACATTAAATCCAAGGAGACAAATGGATAAGTGCACAAAGATGGTTCCCAAAAAGGGGGATTAAGTGGCCACTTTTTTTTCTGAAATCAAGAAATACTGACCTTGGACATGAAATTGAGGATAGTTACACTCAAAATTTTGAGATGGAACAAAAATAAGGACCAAGTACTCCAAGTCTACTTTCTAAACTACTAATTTATTTTGAAAATGGTTGAGATTAAGGGGTTCAAAATAGGGACATACACAAATTGGTGTTGTTTTTGTTAGAAAAACATAACATAGCAACTCTTGTACGTCCCGAGCATGGTGAACTTTTTTTAGTATTTTTAAAATCGCTACGGTGAGAAGTTAGCTAACAATATTTAGTTGATGCATAATTTTTCTGATAATTTTTTAATGAATATTTGATTTTTTACTAATTTTCTAAGTGGACACTTCCCTAAAAAACAAAATTTTGGCCATGCTACCCCTACAAATTTTGGAAACTAACTGATTTTTTTTAAAAAAAAAAAATTGTAGAATGGAGTCTAATTTCTAAAAATGTAATTTATTTGAAATTTCGATGAACAATTAATTTATAACGAAAAAAACACCAAACATTGCTTTTTGCCAAAAAAGAGACACACAAACAAAAAAATTATGGATGAAAGGCTTAATATTGTCAGAAAGTGAAAAAAATTACATCGTTGTATAGCTAAGAGAGAACCTAACATTACCTAGGTGTTTGATTTTTTCGACATTGAACCACGTGCAATCCTGATGGTGAGCACGAACCCGATTATGTGAAATATTGTAGAATTTGCAAAAACACATCTCTAGTCATTGGGAATGCTCTCCAAGCCTTTGGGTTGGTATTCCAAGTAAAATACCAATCCCAAGGCTTGGGGATTCCCAAAGCAAGATATAATGTGCACGCGTTATAATGCGAGCACATTATAACACGCTCGCGTTTTGATCTACATCGAATTTATTTTTCTTCTCTTTTTTTTTCTTCTTGTTATCTTTGAGGGAAACTATATACATGAAATAAA
>VDFB02154107.1:0-10329 GCA_007258455.2 Sequoia sempervirens | reverse complement strand
TCTAGGATTTACTTTTACACATTTACTAATCTTACTTACAATTCTTTTATTTGAAGTTGTTTTATCAACTAGAGCAGTTGTTATTGCATGACGAGCCACATTCTTATCTTTTGATCGACTTTTCTTACCAACAACATCAATAGCATTAGCAACACTAGATATGACTCAAGTTCTAATTTAATCACCTTTCTTTTGATTTTTACAAAAACACCTAATTTTTTCATCACTTTTCTCATTTTCAACATTCTCATCAATTGCACCATGAGTTGACATTGGAATCCTAATTTCTTTCTATAAATTTTTTTTTTATATATTTTATTTCCATAATTTCCAATTTGTCTCGAAGAAACTTTACCACGAAGGTTATCTAGAACATCTGTTTCAATTGTAAAAAAAAGCATTTTCACCTTCATCTATAGGAGTTTCATTTTCATTCACACAAGGGGTTTCATTTTCATTTTCAAATGTAAAAGGGATTTCATTATCATTTTCATCAATATGAGGGATTTCATTCTCATTTACATTCTCATAAGATATAATTTTATCATTTTCTTGTTTCTGCATTGTTTCAACCCTAATATTATTGATCTTATCAATGGTGTATCCAACTTCATCTAAACAAGCAATATCAATATTATGAAAACTTGGGTTTGAACACATACCTAAATAGATTGTTTGAATAGGTGCATTCTCCATATCATTGGGAGGTGGATTTGAAGACACACTCGAATTTGTTTTCATATCATTCAGAGTTGAAGTTGAAGGCACAGTTGGGTTTGTCTCTATAATTACATTTTCTTCTATATTCACCATCTCCACATTTGCATCATCTACATTCATTTCATCATTCATGGCTTCCTCTTCAACATTCTTGGAACTAGATGCTTCCAAATATTTCATTTGACGATTCCTTTCTCTCCTTTCCCTTTGTCTTTTTTCCTCCTTATCTTTATTTGCTTGAACTTCTTCGAGTGTCAATAACTTTCTACATCTTTTTTTTTGTCTTTGCTTATCACCCATGGTTACCAAACCCTCTTTGATGAGAAAACAATCTAAGAAAAATTATTTTCACCCCCAATCTCCCTTCAAATATTCAGTCTTCAAACTATGAAGATCATTTTTTCATAAACTCCTAAGTACAAAAAACATAATGAGTACATCCAAAAAATTCACTTTTTCCAAATCTTCTTGTAAAAATTTCTTGCACTTGATTCCACTTTAGAAAATTCAACCTGCACTTTGTCTCTTCCAACAATTTGAATAGAATATGCCCTGCACAAGACAAATTTGCAATAAAAAATGCAAAAAATGACACTTTCGGACCGTACTACAGAAAAGGAATGTTGCAGAAAAATCGTGTTTTGCCAGAATTTTCTAAATTAGGGAAAAACAGCTATATAAAAAAATCGTACGCATTATGTTCAAGAAACGCATACGCATTTCATAATGCGTACGCCTTACATTTTCCCAACAGGTCAATGGGTAACGCGTAAGCGTTATGAAACGCGTATGCATTTCATTTGATTAACACGTACATGTTATTTAAAAATTAAATTTCCACACCGCATTCAACCTTGGTTTTAGGCTTGGGAAAGGCTTGGCAATCCGAGCCTTAGCCTTTGACCTGCAACTAAAAAACTAAGGCAAATTGAAGAAGAATGTCCAACTTTGACAACATAGCTGATGGACTTTTTTCTCTGAATGAATCTATAAAATTAAAACGCATTAGAGAACACAATGTCTACTTTCCAAATATATAATTGTTGTTAAGATTGAATTATGTTTGCTATTTTTTAATTAATTTCTAAGTAAACTAGTCCTTAAACTTGAAATATCAGGTTTTTTTGGTTTTTTAATAACTTTTTATTGGTTAAGTTTCTTGTAAAAAAATTTATATGGCTTCAAACTTCAGAAAATTATCTACACAATAAAAAAAAAGGAGTCAAAAAATGTTTTGTTTAGGTCTTGGAATTATGTTGTCCGTACACGTTGATTTTAAAAAACATCAATTAAGGCTAATAAAAAATTAATAAAAAAAATATTCAACCAAAAATTACAAAAAAAAATCCACATAAAACTTCATGTTGTTAGCTCTCATTTCCCAAAAGGAATTAGCAAAAGAATTTTATTTGGGTCAAAAAGTGTTGTCTGTACACATGCTTGGTATGGTAAAAAAATAGAGACTTTTAAAAAGTGGGTTTTATAGATCCCTATCAAAATTTAATTTCTATAATCTGGGTATTTTAATAATTACATATTTGGAAACTAGATTCAAAATTCTAGATTTCATATTAGTGACTATTTTTAATATTCATTGTGTAAGTGCCTCAAATTTTCAATCCAAGTGTGACAAATTCTGAAAAATAGCAAAAATATTTCCACTTTTTGAGCTTTTTGTGTACCCAACTTCTTGCATCAGCCCCCAAGTACAAGTGTAGAGATCAAGGCACATGAGATCAATGCTAAGGAAAGATTTATTATTGTGAATAGTATTTCAAATACTGAGTTAGTAAAAGTTATGAGTTTGAAGACTACTAAAGAGGTTTGGGATAAGCTAGAAAGCATTTGTGAAGGAGATTCAATGGCCAAACAAGCAAAGTTGTAGAATTGAATGCATAATTTGAAATGATGAAAATGTTTGAGGAAGAAAAAATTAAAGGCTACATACAGAGAGTTGATGAGTTGGTAAGTGCTATGAGATGCCTTGTGCATTAGTTAAAGAATCTAAAGGAGTGAGAAAGTTATCAAATCTCTTTCTGATTGTTACAATGAAAAGGTATCTGCCATTGAGTAAACTATTGATTTTGACAATTATTCTAGATATCAGTTGATTGGTAGTCTAACTACATTTAAAATGAGAAAATTTAAGAAGGGTAAAAAAGTAGAGACTGCTTTCAAGGTTGATAAATCAAAAAAGGTTGAAGATTCAGATGAAGAAGATCTTGATGATTTGAAAGCTAACTTTATGAGGAAGATGAAAAAGGGCACTAGTAATTACAAAGGTAAATTACCCTTCAAATGTTTATATATGGTCGTATAGGTCATTATGCTTCAAGATGTCCAAAAAGAGCTATAAACAATAAGAATAAGAAAAACAAAGGAAAAATGATTAAGAAAGCTTACTATGTGAGAGAAGATGCTGGAATTTCTGATGACAAATCTGATTATGGAGATTTTGATAGTAATGATTGTTTCTTTTTTGGCTATAAAAGAAGAAACTAGTTCTACTAACCTTGAATGTTGTGTGAAGGAAAGTGTTGGAGAGATGAAGGATAAGGTTGAAGGTACTTTTGTATCTACTTTTCATGTCGAAGAGGATAAGAATTACTAGGTTGTTGACAGTTGCTACTCTCATCATATGACTGGATATAACAATATTTTTTTAAAACTTGAAAATCATGATGGAGGATTAGTTAAATTTGGAGAAGATTCAGGAGCTAAGATTTGTGGAATAGGTTCAATCAGTTTTGATGAAAAGCATAATACTGAAAATGTTTACTATGTTAAGGGTTTAATACATAACCTTTTGAGTTTTGGAAAAATGTGTAGCAAGGGATATAATCATGTGTTTAAGAATGAAACATGTGAGATCCAAAAAGGGTCTAGAACTATAATTGTTGCTAGTAAGAGAATGGATGAAAACATCTATCATCTTAAGGGTGCTGATGATCATTGTTTTATGTCTCAGATTAATGATAGTTGGTTATGGAACCGAGGATGTGTCATATGAATTTTGATAATTTGGAAAGAATTAGTTTAGGTTATGCAGTGAGAGGTTTACCTAGAATCACAAAGCCTATCAATGTTATTTGTGAGATTTTTCAATTTGGAAAACAAACAAGGAGTAGCTTTAAGGGAAAGGAATAATCTGCTATCGAACTATTGGAATTAGTTCATATGAATCTTTGCAATCCTACAAGGGTGAACAGTCTACAAGGTGATAGGTACTTTATGCTTTTGGTTGATGATTACTCTAGAATGGCATGGGTCACTTTTCATAGAGAGAAATATGATGCATTAGGTAAATTCAAGGAATTTAAAGTTATGCTTGGGAATGAAATGGATTTGAAAATCAAATGTTTGAGGTTTGACAAAGGTGGTGCATTCACCTCCAATGATTTTAACATGTTTTGTGAAGATCATGGAATAAAGAGGCATTTTTCTTTCCCTAGAACTCTTTAGCAAAATGGAGTTGTTGAAAGGAAAAAAAACTATTCAAGAAGCTGCAAGAACTATGATGAAAGAGGAAAATATACCACAAGTCTACTAGAGAGAAGCTATTCATACCGATTTTTACATACTTATAGAGTTCAAGCTAAAGCTAACAACACAAGACTCCCTATGAGCTATGGTATGGAAGGATTCCTACAATGAAGTACTTTAGAGTATTTGGAAGCAAATTTTACATCAAAAGAGAAGAAGAAAACTTAGGAAAATTTGATGCAAGGTCTGATGAAGGTATCTTCCTTGGATATTCTATTAGAAGAAAAGTTTACATATGTTACAACAAGAGGCTGAGAAACATAGTTGAAAGTGAAAATGTTAAAGTTGATGAAAACTTGCATAATTTTATGGTACAGTAGATGGATATGTGTCAGATGAACCTGGTTGCACAGAATAAGAAGAAAAAGCTGATGGAAAAGAAGTGCAGAATGAAGAGGAAGAAGCTCTGGAGAAGACCCCTAAAACCCCTAAGTATGTGCAAAAGAATAATTCTAAAGATCATTTAATCACTAGAGACAAGAGGAAAGGTGTATTGAAAATAAGAAAAGTTGTTGAAGTTGAGGTAAATTTGTGTTTACTTTCTAAAGTTGAACCTAAAATAGTGAGTGAAGCATGTAAAGATGAATAGTGGATGAAGGAAATGGAAGAAGAACTTATGAAGATAGAGAAAAATTAGACTTAGGAATTGGCCCCTAGATCAGAAAACGAAAACATAATTAGAACTAAATTGGTATTCAGGAACAAGTTGAATGAGAATAGAGAAATAGTAAGAAATAAGGTAAGACTTGTGTGTAAGGGTTACTCACAAGTTGAAGGTATAGACTTTGAGGATAATTTTTCTCCTATGGCTAGGATGAAAGCTATCAAAATGTTTTTGGAATTTTTAGCACATAAAAAATTTAAGGTTTATTAGATGGATGTGAAGTCTACTTTTCCAATTGCTGAATTGGAAGAAGAGGTTTACAAGGAACAACTAGAAGGATTTCAGTTGTTAGATCGACTGGATATGGTATGTAAGCTGAAGAAGGCACTATATGGATTGAAGCAAGCTCCCAGAGCTTGGTATGTAAGATTGGATAGATATTTGTTACAACAAGGATTCAGTAAAGGCGCCACATATAGTAATCTTTACTTTAAAATTGAGGAAGAAAAAATCTTGATAGTAGTAGTATATGTGGATGATATTATCTAAACTTTAGTGGAAATGAGGCTGTGTAAGAAAACTTCATAGGAAATGCAAAAAAAGTTTGAAATGTCAATGTTTGGGGAGATGAATTTCTTTCTTGGGCTACAAGTCAGTCAAATAAATAATGGGATATTCATTTCGCAATCTAAGTATGCCATAGAGATGTTGAAAAAGTTTGGAATGGATGACTCCAAACTAGTATGCACTACTATGGTGACTAGTTGTAAATTGAGCAAATATGACATGGCACGCCTAAGTTTGATTAGAGAAAGTATATATCTATGATTGGTGGATTGTTATATCTAACTTCTACTAGATCGGATTTGATGCATGCAATTTTTCTTATAGCTAGATATCAAGAAGATCCTAAAGAAACACATGTTGTAGAAGTGAAGAGGATATTCAGATACTTAAGAGGCACTCCAAATTATGGCTTGTGCTATCCTAAGGATACTAATTTCACATTAAATGCTTATATAGATGTAGATTGGGCTAGTTGTGTTGATGATAGGAAAAGTACAAGTGGTGGTGCATTCTTTCTTGGATGTAGATTGGTGTCATGGCTGACTAAGAAACAAGATTTAGTTTCTTTGTCTACTACAGAGGTTGAATATATTGTAGTAGCATCATGTTGTACAAAACTTTTGTGGATGAGATAAACATTGAAGGATGTCAAATTTGTATATGACAAACCTATATCTATCTTTTGTGATAATACAAGTGCAATTAACATTTCAAAGAATCTAGTGATGGACTCAAGGAAAAATCACATATCTATTAGGTATCACTTTTTGAGAGAGAAGGTTATGGAGAATGAAGTGAAGCTTGAGTATGTACCTACAAAGGATCAGATTTTTGATATATTTACTAAGGCTCTTCCTAAGGATACTTTTGAGTATCTCTGGGAGAACCTGGGGGTTATTTCCCCTCCTTTCTTGAACTAGATGCATATGGAGATGCATCAATCTAGTGTATCTATGAATCTATCACTTTTATGGACTGATGTTGGTGGCTACCTCTCAGGGGGAGTAGGTAGTGTCATGTGTTGTCATTGTTGTTGAGTTGTTGAATTATTTGGGTGTACTCCTAAGTAGGAGTATTTAGAGTAGGTATTTTGGTTTAGTTTCAAAGGGGGAGAACAATGCAAAAATTTCTATCATTTTCCATTGATGTCAAAGGGGGCAAAAGAATCATGTAAAAAAGTAGAGAAAGTTGTGTATATTGTCTAATCATTATTTTCAAAGGGAGAGAGACTCATGTAAGGGGGAGAGAGTTCAAGAATTTTGTGTAGGCTATCTAATCTGAGAAAAAAATGAGAGAGTGTTTAGAGCTATTGTGTTGTCTTTGGTGGCTTTTCACATCTTGGGTTGCCATCAATGAAAAAGGGAGAGATTGTTGCAAGTATGAAGGTGTTGTCATTGATGTCAATAGGAACTCTATTGATTGGTGTTGTCATTGATGTCAACTATGTGATAGAGATGTTGAGGATATTGAGAAAATTGTGAAGAAAGAGGAAAACAAGTTGTGCATGTGTAGTTGAGACCTTGAGTAAGTGTTGTGAGTACACAGAGCTATCCTTTTGTTGCAGATTCTGAAGATGAGTTGGAATGAGGTAATGAACTGAGATAATGTCTTTGGTATTTGGTTTCCAGGTTCTTTTGAGAAAAATTGATAAACAAAATAAACTGTGTTGTGCAAGTGTTCATAGTGCACTTCGGTATTGTGCTCCACATTTCCTCTATTATGATGTTATTCCTGTGTGGATCTTACAGGCTATTCAAGGTTTTCATAGGTTGCTATTTTCAAAATTTGGGCTTTTGGATCGTTGTACAATTCAAGATATTTTCACCAATGTGTGAACCACTAGTTGTTTAGTGATGTTTTATGTGGCCTAGGAGAAATATATTTTCTTCGTGTTTCTCTGCTATTTAGCTTCAGGTTATGCAGATTTGGGAAGTTGTTTATAATTCTTGTATCTTTTTGTATTCAAATTTTTATTTGATTTGGTGTAGTACAGAGTGAGTTTCATTTATCAGTATGCAAATTATAAGGGTTACCGATTGTTCTAAGTTGAAGTATTTACAATATGATGCAAGCTTGGATAAAGTGTTTGATTAATCTTGAGTATTTTATGGATTATTCTAGATCATTTTCAAATGAATTATGTTTTGTATAAGTTACAGATTGACTTGTAGAAGTGTGTACTTAATGTTTATGGTGTTTTGCATGGGTATTGGTTGACCTTATGTTTAACACTACATGTGAGGCTTGTAGAAGTGTGTTGGGATCTATTTGGGTCCTAATTAAGGATTTTTGTAGGTCGCATTTGTTCTTACCCACCACAGAAATGTTTAGGTGCTGACCTATTTTTAATTTGTATGTATAACGACTAGTTGTCAACATTGGAGAAGGTTTTTGAGGTTGAGATTGATATAAATATGTATGGTTTTGTTGTGTGTTGAGAGATGAAATAAATTAAGCAAGAAAGATGTGATATTGATGTGAGTAATGTGTGTGATGAGAATTTGAGCAAAGCAATGCGAATTTCAATGTTAGGGTTCCTGAAGGTAGTTAGTTGAAGGCATCTGAAATCATTCATGCAAGACTGCAAAAGTGTGTGAGCAACTATGGTGGATTCCTTTTTTCATTGAGAAGTGTTCTTTGTGTAATATTCTTCTTCTATCTTCTTTTATTCTTTTTGTGGTAGTGAGCCCTAGATGTGATCCTTTTTGGACAATGTGTCCTATTTTGGAAGTGAGCCTTTTGTACCGATTTTTCTATTACTTGTATTGTGAGCTAATCCTCACCGTGGATTTTCCCTTATTGGGGTTTCCACATGAATTTGGAGTTCTCTTGTGTATGCTATTGTGATTTCAATTTCTATTATCTTCATTTCATGTTTAATCATACTAATAGAATAAGGGTTTAATGAATGCATGTGGATTGGATTACTGTTGAGGGTTTTGAAGGTTTAATTTGTTACAACTGATTCACCCCCCTCTTAGTTATCTTGTTCATTCAACATAATTTATCTACATAATATTATCTATACTCTTGTCTCTTCTCCACCCATCCACTTAATTTCTTTCTAATTGAATCTATGTGTGTTAACATAGATTCAAGTGATTGTGCAAGCATGGTTCTTGAGGAGGTTGAACTTGCAGGATCTTTCAACCTCACAACTTTAACTACTCAATTTTTTTTTGTTAGTTTCAATTTCCCTCATTAAATTTTGTTTCAAGTTCTAGGGGGATGTTGAGGAATTATGGGAGGTGTTTGTTGGAGTTGTTGTTCAACAGGTATTTGTGCATGAGGTGAAGAAGGATTTTGAGGAGGAGAAGGAGGTGGATTATCAACTCCTAAAAATTAAAGAAATTAACATAAAAAACATATTAAATTTACCTATTTAATAATAAATTCACAAAAAAATCAATAAAAACTTACTCCTTTGAGCTCCCCGTCAATGTTGCGGCATTCTAGCGAAGAATCAACAAAGAACCAATGAAGAACTCATGAGTTTTGAGCTCTCAATAACATGAGTGCAGTTGGGAAGGGTTCATAGGTCACAGATGAAGGAAATAGCATAGTCAAAAAATGAAATGAGTTTTCTTTTTTTCCTTTTAAGATGACATAATTCACTCACATTAAGGATTTAAAAAAAAAATCAAAGATGGGTGACCACAAATTGGACCCCCATCTTCATGCACCAACCTAGAAATATGTCTAGGCTTAATGCTTTATAGTCTTGTAATTATGTAACAAATTTTTTGGTAGCATTTTGCACAAAAAAACTCTTAATTGTGGCTTGGTCAAACAATAAGCAATTATGATAAAGTTATTTTTACTATAGTTACCATATTTAGTCAAATCTTAATCAAATATAGTTTGGAAAAAAATTATTGAATTGATCTAATTAAAAAATAAAAATCTTACCTAAAAAATGTAACCAAAAAACAACATAACAAGTAAAAAGATAAAATCCATCTAGATTCTAAACCTAAAACATGTCCATACTATTTACAAAAATTAGTGCTCATGAATTGTTTTGTAGGTGTGTGTATGCATATTCTTAGGTTTATAACAATACATATAATATCAAATTTATTTTTAGTTTTTATATTTATTTGGACCAAATTGGGCTATTTAGGAAATCTTAATATTTTAAACCTTTTTTCTCTTCTTTCCAAATTGAACTTTCTGTACCTAGTAACTATGTTTTTGACCATAGAAACTAACCAATACTAAGTAGAGAGAGTAGCTACATGCTTTATAGGAGTTCATAGAGTAGGTATTTCTACTAACAAGCATATTTTGTAATGGAGGTAAGTATAGCAAATGAGAATAAAATTAATTGCATGCATTAGTACATCGTATGATCCATTTTATTTAGAAAATCATGATAGATGGCTTTGGTATAATTATAGAAGTCAACAATCACCCTTTCAATGATAATTCTGGTATTGTGGGTGCTTTGACAAGTGTTGTAATTCAAAATTTGAGGTCAGGGTTATATCTACTCTTTGCACATGTATTTTTTTGTGATTATCTATAGTAGCTATGTTATACACTTGAGGCAGTTAATGTGAATTTTGGGTAGGAGCTATAGGCTGCTCTTGGCTCTTAGGATGTTTCACTGGAGAGAATAAACTCCGCACAAAAGATCTAGCTAGGTTCACTCAAATTATGTAATGTATGATGTAATTTAGACTAAATGAAATGATATAAATGCAATTGGATGATCCATGTGACTGATTATGTATGCAAATCCTAAGATTTATGCAATGTTGGAAAACACAATGTGATATAAAAACATGAACTAAGAATGAACAAATGCAAAACATAAAGGAAGAAGGTTGATTCAGAGTGCAATTGGGTAGAGAATGGAGAATCTAGAGTCTTTTGAATGTTGTTTGAGATCA
>VDFB02154105.1:0-22734 GCA_007258455.2 Sequoia sempervirens | reverse complement strand
GGGAAAGCTGAAAAATATCCTTTAAAAATATTTTTCGTTTCATCAATTTTGGGTAAAAAAATAGTCGTCAGCCACATACCCATCATATTGCCACTTTTTGGCCCATCATGATTCTACACATACCCAAAGGTTTTGGATGATCTATGTATGCTCTAGTAGAAAAATTAGGTCTAGATGATCAATATTTGGTAAGGGGTCATCTTAAGAGGCTAAATTAAAAAAATTAGACTTAGATCATCAATATTTGACATTGAAAATTCAAAGGGTTGAAAAAGCTATTATGAATCTCTTCACATCGGATCATGTTATCTTCTCAAATTTAGCATTGGAATCTAGGTACCTTCATTCTAGTCACCGTGTCTATCTTAAAATTTCAAAGTAATCATTAGTAGCAATTATTAATTAGATAATCTTTCTTGCCATTTCTTCTCACATTTGAAAGTGAGATTAAAAATAATCTTTCACATTTGGATTTTGGATCTAAAATAAGGGCATGTGTAGGATCATCATGGAAAAAATAGGCCCTTAAGTGGCAAAAAATTCAAAAAAATCAGAGTTAGGAAACTTGATGTAAAAATTTGATTAAGTTATCTATATTATTTTAAAAATATGTAAGAATAGAATCTGTATAAAATTGAATGTAGTTTCTAAAATACTAGGTTTGTTTAAAAATAATAATAATCTATTTGGTTAAAATTTTAAATTTCAATATAGTGGTACTTAAATTTCAGGGAAAAAATAAGTAGGTGTATGTTTGTGTAACGCCCCATCGTACGAACCCCAAAGGACAATTAAACAATAATTACTACACAATTTTTTTTTAAAAGTTAACATAACATACATGTAAAACACATTAAGTGATGACATGAAGTTCATTTAAGTAGATTCACTAACACATACATCCCTTGGGGTACACAAGGAGTCATAAATCTTATCACATAAATCAAAGCAATGACTAGTAAACAAGTAACCAAAAGATGATCATGAAACACTTCCAAATCAAATTGAATTAGTAAACATAATACAATTGCAAATTGCAATTAAACGATACAATAGCATCATGTCACAGAACCATAAGAGTACAAGGTCATAAGTCAAATATCAATGAGATCATACAAGACCACAAAGTACACCAAAGATGCATCAAGGCAATACTCCATAAATCAATATAAATCCATTCAACCACAATCTAAACCAACTCCCAAAACATACTTCCAGAGGAACACAATAAAGTAAAACACATGGGCAACTAGGGGAGAGTGTCATCACATAGTCCTACATAGGCTATCATGTGCTCTTCCTCCCAACTGGAGGCGCCCGTCCCATCTATGGCTATCTTATGCCCTTCCTCCCAACTGGAGGCGTCGGTCCATAGGGTGACTCATGCAGAGCCATAAACCTCTTGTGAAGACGAGGTCACGACCTTGCCAACCACGGCCTTCTCAGCCTTCCATTAGTCTGTGGAAGCACTAATAAAGATGAGGCATCCATTTTTAAATCTTATAATGATATTACTACCCAACCCTCCTAAGTTAATTATTAGGTTTTCACTTGATTACAAACTCACTCGTGGGTTATCCTGTTCCCTTCACCTTAAACGGGGTGCTGGCCCCCACGAGGAGCCACTCTCCCTAGAGACACAACAACATCAAACAAAAAACCAAAAAAGTAACAAGGGTTGTACCATTCCAATCATGAACATTGAAATGCAACAATAAAAATAATACGCGAGGCATAACCCATCTCGCAAATAAATACCAAACAAAGTCTCAACAATTCTCGTACAACCCTTTCAAAATCATTAAACCAAAACACTTGCCACATCAAGGGCACATAAAGAGAGAACATCAACTGACAATCATCTCAAGCCTCTGTAAGCCAAAAAGAATGAAAACCCACAAACAAGGGTAAAATGAAGCAACACAAGGATGAAATTTCTCTCAAATATGAGATTAACTCCGAAAAGACACTCAAAGAAAATTTCATCAAATCCCATCCACAAATCATTCAACCCAAAAACACAAATAAAATCCACATATTAACAAAGGTGTCTCCTCAAAAAGGGTTACACAAAAGAAAGTCAACCTTTAAATACAACAATAATCACTCAATATCCAAAGGCCACCAACTAGGCATTCCCTGGGAGACCTCAATTTTCTCTCCACAAGAACCCCTTGTAGTGGAACGTAAATCACCTTCACAAATTCAGCAACATGACAACGACAACAATAATCCATTTACATTCCCAAATAAAAACCAACCTACTCAACAACAAAACAATTACAATCTCAAGGTTCTAAATAACTATCCATATAAGACCCTCATCGATTAGACACTCGAATTGTCATAAAGTGATCCACTAGCCAACAATCCAAATGAAATAATTAAGAATGAAAACTCAATTCAAGGAATAATTTATTTCGTTGATTCAAGTTTATAAAACTACCATAATGAAGTTAAATAGAGTTTACTATAATACTTAACCATGGCCAAGGATACACAATTCCATAAAAGTTCAGTACAAACACCCATGACACGATACTCACAATTACTTAATTAGAATATACAAATAAGAGAATCATTGTTCCTAGTAAATTTCTATAAGATGTGAGGAGTTAGATATTAAAATAATATTTATTTACTTCTTAAACTAAAAGGAATATAAAAGAGTTAAAAGATATCACGAAATTAGTACTATAAAATTAAATCACCAAATAAGAGAACATATAAGAAAAAGTCAATATATACTTCATATTTTAATTTTCATTATATTAAAATAAATCTCAAGTTAAAATTTTTAACCTACCTTTCCATTCTAAATTAGATACAATGATTAATAATATTCTAAAAGAACATATGTTTCCTCTTAAAGTAACAAATGTGAGGATTCTATACTTCACCATCCTTAATACATGATGACTAACTACATGGCAAGATTTCATACCAACAATTAATAACTTTATTTATTCAAAACAAGATCCTTTAATTATATATCACCTCAACCAATATCCAACCTATTTATATTATTAGCTTCTAATATTGAAATCAATCCCCTAAAACTAATTAATCAATTTCCCCTATTCCTTCTCACAACTCACTTACCTATTACCTATTAAAACAAATAACTTTCATATATTCTTATTTTATTTATTTTATGAATCTATCATAGATAACTCTTTCCCTATTAAACATTCTAGTTTATGGACCAGCTTAATTAATTAATCACCTAAAATAAGATTACACTTTTACTTAATTCACTATAAATCCAATAATTAAGGACGAAGTCCCCATTCTCTAGAATATTGCAATATTTATAATTAATTTATTAAGCAAATAATCTAATAACTAATCTCTTAACAATTAAAAGGAAACACTAAATCTAATGACTAATTTATAAATAAGCATCTATATATATATGTACATTTATAATATACATATATTTCTATTCTTGTATAAGTATTTATATTACATCAAAAAAACATACTGAATATAGAAAAATGATCCCATATAAAGCAATTATACGCCTCTCAGAAATACATAAACACAAATACATAAATATATATATATACATGAATATAATTATATCTAATTACGTACAATTTCGTTCATTTTGATTAAGAAGGATGCGGTGAAAGAAGTTAAATCAGGCTTATAGTTTTACCATCTTAGGAATCCTATGTTAAATCATACAATTTATAGCTATCTGCATCTAAATGCATACGTACCAATAGAACTACAAATTTTGACCAAATTTTATACATAAATTTCCCCTATATAAAAATAAGAATATAATTATTCAGCCACTAGAGTGCTTCAACTTATTCCAAAATTAAGTGCATAATATAAAATGCAAACTCATTAATGCCGGCAAAAGTAATGAAAATATGAATTAAACTAAACCAGTGGCATGAATATTGAGTGGCAGGGTGGATAAACTGACAAGCTACAACCCTAAGCAAGGATTCATAAAAATCCTTACCTCCTGCAATATGTGAAACACAGACAAGGCACATGACTAACTGACAGAATGCCTCAAAGAAATGTGATCTCATGGAATGCAAAGGTTTCCGGATAGGTACAAAATAGATTTGTTGGAAAGACTTAAGAGACTTCCGGGGTTTCTAATGTTGCTAGGAGGTGCTAAGGTCGAGACAAAGTTGGATCTATGAAATCAAGAGACTATTTTAAACCTTTAAACTCTTCCTATTATGTCTCGTGCCACGTACCGGTGATAGGTTGACAATGAAATTAGAGAGATTATTTAATTTACTAACCTTTTACAAGTCTAAAAATTTACCGGTGGATCTGCCAAGCCAATGGTTTCGTGTGGAGACTATTTAATTTTGTACAACCACCAACTCCAACGTTGTAACTAAGGTAGGTTGCCGCTATATTAGAAAGTGAATACTTGAATTTGGAATTATCGCCATCTACTTGCATTATTATCAAATCTCAAATGTTATACGCAAGACTGAAGGGAAAGAGAAATGTGAGGTGCAAATACGTGACTTAAGAGAAGGAGAATTAATGTACAACTTTTCCTTTTCAACATATTTCTGTTTGTTGGCAAGTTTCCAGAGACACACTCAAATTTGAAGTTTGGAAATTAATCTTCACCACTCTCGTACATTTGACAATATTTATTTTCAAGTGCAGCAACTGCGATAGATTGCCAGCAGACAAGGTGTTATTTAACTTTAAACTCCTTATTGTCTTCAAAAATCGCTGAGGACTGAGAACAAGGATAAGGTTCAGGCAGAAAAGATGACAACTGATTTTAACCAGACATAGCATAAAGCTTAAGGTATTCACTTCTTAGTATTTATCCTTTCGCAATTCCTATTATCAACTCACAGGTATAATGATATCAATGCGATGACAACTCAAGATCTTGAACATATTGTGTCGTGTGCACAGGATGTCAGAACCAAAAGGTAGAGTTGCAGAAAATATTTATATTGAAATCTAACGAAACCCTTAGATATTCAAGAAGACCCAACAGGCAGATTAGAAGAAGGATGAATTTTGAGATATTGCTAGGCATTGCCAGAGACTATGATAGAATTTCAAATTAAAATAAGAAAGACTCACCATTCAAGCCTGAATCTATGCTTGGCTGCTCGTGGGATTCTAATCTTCTTTGTGCAAGCCTCCACCGTGAAGGATGCGTCGCTTTCCCCCTTATTTTCTTTCTTGGTCAGTTACAAATCAAGAACGAATTCCCAACCTCTTGGTATCTCCCCCTCCATTCTACCCCCTTCATAAGCTAAATAAATTTATTATTTATTTTTCATACTCTCTAGTTCTCTTCGACTTCCAAATGCTCTATAGGTGTAGTTTCTTTCCAGCTTTTCTTGTTTTAAGACACTTCAGCTTCCTATCCATTTAAATTTCTTATAATTATCTTTTCAAGATTATTTGTTCATAATTATTATTAACTTCAATTTAACACAACAATTTAAATCAATTTATCTAATAATATCACTTTTACTTTTAACGAATTAGTTTAATTTGATCATTTGTTCTAAATCATTTGATTTAATTTAATTGATTATTATTTTAATTTCTAATCATATTTTAAATAACCTTGCAAATCACTTATGATTTAATTAATTATTTAAGCATGACTACTAACATATGATATTTTCACACAATCAAATAACATCAATGAAGCACACACAAATACCACACAAAAAAGTCCGTAACAACCGACACGAGGGGCACTATAGTTTGACCAATTCCTAACCACAATAAATGATAATATTTTTTATAAGATTTTAGATATAAGTAGAGGATTCATGCCCGATGTGATGCATATTTTTTGTAATTTGTTTCAAGTAAATAATTAATTATGAATTTTTGTACAACATTTTGTGAAAATATAAAAGCTCATATGTCCTAATTTCACCTTTAACTTGGTCGTAAAACTTCATGAAATTAATTTTTCTTTTTTAATCCCATAATATGTGAAGTACAGAATGACACATGTTTTGGATTCAAAAAGTGTGATACCATTTTAAAGCTATAAATGTTTTTCAATTAGCCTATCAATCAGGACTTTAGTCATAATTTGAATAGAAAATGAATAATAATTATTTATTAAATTCAAGGTAAAGCATAATTTATATTGATGGAAAGCTGAAAAATATCCTTTAAAAATATTTTTTGTTTCATCAATTTTGGGTAAAAAAATATTAATCAGCCACATACCCATCATATTGCCACTTTTTGGCCCATCATGATCCTGCACATACCCATAAACAAGTGCATATTAGTCCATATGGTCTACTTACATATGATCTCCTCACACACCTAACATTGATCTTGAGGATTAGAAATAAGTGATCATTTTTTTTTCTTAGGGGGCTTGCTTAGAGAAGTGACGACTCTAGTGGATGATATCAACTCCCATGTTATGGAGTATAAAGAGTATGGTGTGAATAAAAGGACATGCCTCTTGGAAGTGGAATATTGTAAGTCTAGGATAAGCCTCTAAAATATTAATTAACCGATAGGCTATTTGTGTGAACTTTTCTTGGAATTTTTGCCAGCCTTCCCAGTGTTATGCTTTTCGAGTGGTCGGTAAAAGGTGGCAGGTTGTTTTCCCATCCTAGTGAGCTTTGGTCAGAATATTCATCAGCCTTCCCAGTTTTTCGGGTCTCTAGTGCCATTGAAAAGGTGGCAAATTGTTTTTTGTTTTTTTAAATACAAAATGTTTGGTGTGAGGATAGAGGAGGCTAGTAAAATGGCATCAACATTAATTATTGTATGGTTTCCATGTAGTGGCAATGGTGCAAGTAACATTTGTCTTTAAAGTCCTCAGAAAACAAAGCGAATGTCTGTGCAATTTTTGAAAATGCATTGTTGTGTGTCATTCTCTTGGTTTATGTTGTCGTTCAAGATAGTTGTGAGTGAGGAGGGCAAGCTTTTGTGAAGGTGCAAGTGCATTCATGGGCTATGGAATTTTTGTGAAGGTGGGTGGAGGTTATCTTGAGTTTTGTGTATTCGTCGATGGTTATGTAGGTTGTGATAATTGTGTTCCCATTTTTTACAGGTAGTGGAGAAAGAACGAAGGGCAAAGAAAGCGAGTAGGAAGAGGTGTATTTGAAGGAAGCGGGAAGAGATGCATATTGAGAAAACTGTTTATCAAGTATTTCTAAAATAGTTTATGTTATTTTCCAAAGGGGTTTGTTGATTGTTGCTTTGTAGCTTAGTCTAAATTGTTTTTTTATATGGTTTCTATGTAGCCGCCATGGGTGGAAGGCAATATTGTTTGTTTTTTGTGTTTTCGATGTTGAATTTGTGTTTTTTTTGTGGGATTTTTCATCTGGGTTACTCTTGAAACAAATATTGTTTCATTGTGTCGATTAATGTTGAAAATACTATATAGTTTTGTGGGTTTTGGCATGTGGGTGACTGTTGGTTATATTTTTTCATTTATGACTTACATTTTGTGCGTATAGATGCAAATTAGTTAATCTAGTGTGCTTTTTGTTAATCTTGAGAGTGAGATTTTTTCTGTTATGTGGATTTTGGCTTGTGGGTGACCGTTGGCTATATTGTTTAATTTATGGCTTGCCTTTTTGTGTGAATAGTTGTAAAATAGTTAATCTATTGTGTTTTTGGTGATTTTTTTCATCTAGGATGTTGTTCAAACCAATATTGATTCATGTATGGTTCATGTTTTGTGGTGAAGGTTTTGAATCGGTATGTTACTATGAGCTTTCTGTGTTTTGTGCATTTTTCATGCAGGTCACTATTAAAAGGTGTGTTTTTGTGATGATGGTTGCAATGCATTGAGATAGTTAATGTTATATAGGTTATGTTGTTTCAGGATATATTGTTACCTTTTTGAAAAGGGTTTGTTGAGAAAAGACTATATATTTTGTTCGCAATGGTTTGGATTTTGTGGGGATTTTTTTGTATGGGTTTATCATTGTGATTTTTAGTGTTTTGCGGGTTTGGCTATCTAGGTGACTATTGATAATAATATTGTTTTATTTATAGAATTTGTTTTGTGGCGATGGTTGTAATGCAATAAAATAGTTAATGTTATGTGGTTCATGTTGTTTTGCATAGGGCATTGCTCATTGTTATAGTTGTCTACCTTACCCTATATTGTTTCAGTTATTGCTTCCATTTAGTGTGGTCAAGGAAAGGATGGTTGATTGTTTTCTATTTTTATATGAAAAGTGTTTGGTGCACCAATAAACAAGGCTAGTGAAATTGTATCATATATATATGTGTGTGTCTGTGTATCTGTGTGTGTTTGTGTATGTATATGTATATGTATATATGTATAACAGTGAGACAAGAAAGTAAAAATATACTCCTTTATGAATAGAACCTTATCTATATATATCTATATATGTGTATATGTATATATATATATATATATATATATCTATATATTTGTATATGTATATATATATACATGAGAAATATATATATATCTGTATATGTGTATATGTATATATATATGTGTGTGTGTGTGTATATGTATATATGTATAACAGTGAGAAATAAACATAGTGGAATGGAATGGAAAGTTAAATATTGTTATATCAACGGTAGAGACAATGGAGAAGTCACAATATAGTATATAGAAGTATATTGTATCAATTTTAATAAATATATATATGATACATATGCGTATACGTGATATAATATATGTTATATATCACATATTTTATTAGTCATACTCATACATACATACACAAGGAAGACGGTCAATACACCTCAATCCCGATACCATATTTATTATTACGTGTATATGTATGTATTACTATCATCATCAACAATAACATATATATATATATTTATCATATGTATGTATATATATATATATATATATATATATATATATATTGTTGTATGGTTTATGTGTAGTGGTGATGGTGCAAGTCACATTTTTTTTTAAAGTCCTCAAAAAAAAAGTGAATGTATGTGCAATTTTTGCTAACACATTATTGGGTGTCATTCCTTCGATTTATCTTGTTGTTCAAGATAGCTAATAGTGAGGAGGGAAAGCTTTTGTGAAGGTGCAACTGCGTTCATCGACTGTGGAATTTTTGTGAGGGTGGGTGGAGGTTATTTTATTTTTTTTGCATGTGTCGATGGTGGTGTGGGTTGTGATAATTGTGTACCCATTTTTTGCTAGCAGTGTAGAAAGAACGAATGGGCAGAGAAAGCAAGCGGGAAGAGGTAAAACAATATTCCCTGCCAAAAACAATGGATTCACAGTAACCAACCCAAGTAAAAATATACTCATTTCTTAACAAAATCTTACCACTAGTAGAAACAATATATCCTTCTCAATAGCACACTCTCAAAAATTAACAGTGTCAAACCCATCAAGAAACATACTCCTTTTTGTACAAAACCTTCTCGAGAATTGAAACAATGCACCTTTTTCAACAACACCTTATCGAATATGATACAATATAGCCTAACACAAAGAACAATAATCAACAATTCCTAATGTAACCAAAAATGTAGTGTACAACTTTAACTATTTCATTCGGTTCCACCCATAACCACAAAATGCGAGAGGCTAGCCCATCTACAACTAATGTGTATACATATATGTGTACATATATATATATTTATATGTATATATGTATATATATGTATGTGTGTATATATATATATGTATGTACATACATATATGTATATGTATAGATATATATGTTTATGTATGGATACATATATATATATATATATATATATATATATATATATATATATATATATATATATATATATATGTATGTATACACATCTTTTTAGATATAGCAGTCTTTACATATATAGATATTTACATGTGTACATATATATATGGCTATGTGTCTGTGCTTTTGATAATCAAGCACCACATGAAGCACACCTACAACTCATTTTAATAAGAAATATATATTAAACAAGACATTATTTAAAAAGGGAAACAAAGCATTCAAATTTATTGTTTTGAGATAATAGTTATTTATTTTGAAACAAATTTTTTATTTCTTTCATTCTTGAAAGAGGGATTCTTATAACAACATGCTTTCTATTAAACATGCTAAAGAACACTGGCTGCCACATACATGTGCTCAATACCTTTTTGAAGCTATTAGAGGGACTATTCAAATACTCTTCTCAGGGCTAGCCTTCTCGGGATTTCCTTTTTGAATATTAACAATGACAAATCCATCTAGAAATATACTCCTTTTTGAACCTAACCTTATCGAATATTGAAACAATATAGTCTTTTCAACAACACCTTATGGAAAATGAAACAATATAGCCTCAAGGAGAGGATAGTAATAAACAATACTTGATGTAACCAAACATAGAGTGCACAACATTAACTATTTTATTCTATTGAAACCATAAGCAGAAAATGAAAGCTAGCAATTAAACACCATTGGTTTCTACAATGAGCCAGATGGACAAACCCACAAAACTGTAGCCATAGAGCCCATGCAGAATAATAGCCATATAATGAAACCATAAATGAAATAGTATTTCTTTTCCAAATAATATTTTCTTTTATCAACAACTCCTTATCAAAAATTGAAACAAAATAGCCTTTTGATAAGAACCTTATTAAAAATGAGACAATATAGTATGAGGTAGATAATAAAAATTGACAAAGAACTACATATAATGTCAACAATTTTATTATGTTTTCTCTAAAATAGAGAATATAGCCTTCTCAACAATATAGAACCAACAAAATTAACTATTTTGTTCTATTCCAACCATAACTAGAAAAATGGAAGTCATAAATCAAACAATATTGGTTTCAACAGCGACCCAGATGTAGAAACCCACAAAACTATAGCCATGAAGCCCATGCAAAATGATGGAAACATAATGCAAATATAAATGAAACAGTATTTCTTTTAATAAACAATATTTTATTCTATTAACAACACCTTATTGAAAATTGAACCGATATATACATATATACATATATATACATATACAGATATGTTAATATTAAAATATACTCTTTCCTAAATGGAACCATAATAAAAATTGAAAGAATCTAGGATTTTCAATGACACCTTGTCAAAAATTGAAATAATATAGCCTCTTCAATAGTACCTTATCAAAAATAGCATAATATAGCCTTCGCTATAGAAATATTAAAGTTTACTCTTTCCTGAATGGAGCCTTATTAAAAAATTGGGAGAATCTAGATTTTCCAATAGTACGCTATCAAAAAATTGAAATAATATATCCTCTTCAACAAGACGCTATCAAAAATTAATCAATATAGCCTAAACTAGAGGACAACAATTAACAATCAATAATTGAAACAAACATAAACTATATAACATCTAGGATACACAACAACAACCAACAAAACAATGCATAATGGAATGAAAAATCTACATATATATATACACACCAACTATTTTTATATATATACACCAGATATTTTTGTGAACTTTGGTTGAAATATTCATCAGTCTTCTTGGGTTTAGACTTCCTTAGCTCTAGGGATAGGGTGGTGGGTTGTTTTCCTGTTTCAGTGAACTTTGTTCAGAAATAGTGTGGGCCTTACTAGTTTTTGAGGTCTCTATTGCCGTGGAAAAGGTGGTGGGTTATTTTTGGGTTTTTTAAATAAAAAGCGTTTGACACAACACCAAAGAAGGGTTGTGAAATGGCATCAACATTGATTGTTCCATGGTTTTCATGTAGTGGTGATGGTGCAAGTGACATTTTTCTTTAAAGTCCTCGAAAAAAAAGGTGAACATTTGTACAATTTCTGATAGTGCATTGTTGTGTGTCATCCTCTAGGCTTATCTTACTTTTCAAGATGGCTGTGAGTGAGGAGTTATCAAAAATTGAAACAATATAGCCTTTTGAGGAGAAATATAGCCCAGGATACACAACCACAACCAACAAAAATTGGAAAAGGTTAAGAATTATATTTTGTTCCATACATAGCCACAAAAATGGAACCCATAAAGAGAAACCAACAAATATTCACAACAAGCAACCCAAGTAAAAAATATACTTATTTCTCAAAAAATGCTTGTTACAAATAGAAACAAAATTATCCATTTTAGCTAGAGTTTGTTGTGGAAAAATAACAAAATACGTGAAATTTTGTGTGGTGAACATCTGTATTGATAGACAATATGTAGATCAGCAGATTTAAAGATTTTTATAATGTATATTACCAAATATGGAATACACGTGTAGTGCAAGGGATATATATATAGTGTGTGTGTCTTTCATGGTTTCGGTGTAGCTATGGTAGGTGGAAGGCAATATTGTTTGATTGTGTGTTGGCTTGTTACTGTGTATCTGTGTGTTTTTGTTGCATTTTTCCTATTTTGGTCATTTTTGTAACCACTATTGTTTGTTTTTCTATTGCATTATTGCTGTGTGTTTTTGTGCACTATTTTATTGCTTTGAAACTATTGCCACTATATGGAAACCATGAATGAAATAATATGTTCGAAGCTATTAAAAAACAACAAACAATGTCTATATATATATGCATATATGTGTGTATATATATATATACATATGTAAATATATGTATATATATGTATGTATATATATGTGTGTGTGTGTGTATATATGTGTATGTATGTATATATGTATATATATATATTCGTGCATATACATGTATGCATATATATATATATATGTATATATATTTGTGTATGTATGTACATGCAAATATATATGTTCATGTATACATATATGTGTATATATATATATATATAAATTATAGGGGAAAGGTAAACAAATTAATAGTATATGCATCTAAGTTTGATGGGATAAAGAAGCAAGGGAGCTATTTTTTCTGGCAAAGAATGGAGTGAGGTGTTATAAAATCCATGGCATTTTCCATGACTTTAAAATCCATGACATTTTCCATGACTTTAAAATTCATGTAATTTTCCAGGAAATCACAAGTCATGGTATTTTCCATGGGTTTTATAGCACTTCTGATTGCATGCACTGTAGGGCAAGACTGCTTTTCAATGTTTGCTTATGTAGGTGCTTGCAGTATGTTTCCTGAGGTGTGGAATATCAGGTGTAATTACAACCATCCCTACAATATGGATACCATACAATAATTAATGTTGGTGCCACAATGTCTTGTTCTTGTACAACTCTTGCACATGAAGAATACAAGCTTACCAAAAATTAAGAGAATGTAGCCTTCCCAATAGTAGCCTATCAAAAATTGAAATACTATACCCTCTTTAGTAGCACCCTATCGGAAATGAAACAAGATAGCCTATGCCAGAGAACAGTAAGTAACAATGCATAATGGAATCAAGCAAAAATTATATAACAAAAAGAAATAATTAGGAAAAACACTTCAATGTTGTATGTAATAACTTTAATATAAACTATATCAATTGAAGTGTGCCCTATAAAGGTTTAGATAAATAAATATTTTTAGAAAATAATAAACACTGGGAAAGCTACGTATGTACATTCCTCATATCTACTTTGACATACATAGAAATCTACACACAGGAAAAGTTAATATTGTCTCATCTATGGATTTTATGCAAATGGTTGCAATATATGAAAATTCTTAGTGTTGTTTTCATAACGCAATACTAATTGTTGTTCTTTGCCGTTGGTTATGTGCTTTCATTTGCAATTCAGAATAAAATAGTTAATATTATAGAGTTAATTTTGTTATCCAAAATCCATTCTTGACTTTCACATTGATTGATTTCAAATTGACTATCAATAGAAATCTACATATACAATATTAGATGCAGAAAATAGTATTATGAAATAGTCATAATCAATTATGGGCAATGGAATCTAACACAATGTGTTTAACATTAACTATTTTATTCCATTGCTAGCATAACCTGAAATGTAAACCCTTGAGAAAGAACATAGATTGTCCAACACTTTCATGAATAGTGAAACCAATCTTTCTTGACACATTTAAGATACAAGGTATCATTGCAACAAGTCCTTCTTGAGGCTGGGAGAAATAATAACTAAAAAGCTTCTGTGAAGGTGGTTGGAGGTTATTTTTGGTTTTTTGCATTGGGTGATGGATGCAGAATGAATACATGCAATCCATAGATCAAACAATATTGATATTACGAAACAATACAACCTTTTCAAAACAACACCTTACCTGAAATTGAAACAAAATAGCCTTCTCAACAACACCTTGTTGAAAATGATAAAATGTAGCTTAGGCTAGAGTATAAAAATGAAGAATTCCTTATGCAAATCAATGTAAATTGTATAGCATTCACTATTTTTTAGCATTTTAATCATGGCGAGAAAATAAAGGGCATGAATTAGAAATTCGTTTCTCCCCTATGTGTAGATATGTATGTATGCCACGGTGGATGCAAACAACATTGATACATAGTGATTTCTATGTTAATTTTTGTTGGGACATTATTGGAATTATAGGTTGTATTGTTGATGTTATATGGAACATTGGTGTCGCCATTGATCACATTAATGGAAAATGTATGTTGTAGGTTGCTTGTCTTAGGGGAACGTAGATTTTTTTCAAAATCATTTATGAAGAGTTCTATAACATGTAAGTTTTTTATACTATTTTTTTTCTATCATATTCTAAATATCCCAACAAAAGAAATTAAAATGAAAAAAATTTGTAATTTAAAATTTGGGAATGGAGCTTGTTAGCCTTTCTTGGTTTAATTGAATCTTTGGCTACTGTGTTGTTGATGTAATAGAGCTTGTGGAAAGTTTTCGGCATTGCAGCTATGTCCTTTTCAAAGAGCATCCCCAACAATGTCGGTAGACTCTAGCTCTCCCCGAGTTGGTTGAAAAACCTTTGGTGCCAAACCTGCAAGTCTGTTCCTTGTTTATTTTTTGTTTCTGGCACTTGTATTGGTTGTTTACCATGTGCATTCAGCAAAATGCAACCATGCTTTGCTTGCATTTTCAGCCATTTTGTTGTATAGTCTGACTTGTTTATATTTGAGGTATTTATGTGGCCTTCACATTTTTCTTTACTCGCTATTTGGGAGTAGGCTATCTATAGCTATTTATGTTTCTTCCATTTTAGTGGACTTATATATAACATTCTTCTTGTTGTAATATTACCTATGGAGCGTCTAGTGATAATTATAGACTTGTTCATAGGCATTATTGCATTTAATCCTACACACACACACACACACACATATATATATGTATATATATATATATGCTATATATGGTAAAAGTGTATATATATGTATATATGTATATATATATATATATATATATATATGTATATATGTATATGTATATATATATGTATATATGTATGGGAGAGAGTATATGTATGTATATGCATTGCAACCATACTCAAACCAAACAATCCTCATTCATGGACGTTTTGACTCCTTTAGATCTTGTATTAAGTCAACAGTGGCCTAAACATTGCTTTCACCATTGATCCCAATGGTGGAAAATTTATTTTCTTGCTCAGGGGTTTGGTGAGAGCGCATGCCGCTCCATTAGCCAATATGGTAGGGTGGACATCAAGCCTTCTTTTCTTGTGTTGACACTACATTCCGCAACATGCATGAGGTATGCCTAGATTTTATTTACTTCATTCCTCCCATTATAAGTCCATAGCAAACAATGTCTAACTAAAAATAATCTAAAGTTCCCAATTATTGAGCTGAGTTTTTAATGCAACCTATTATTCCCCCACGTAGTGGGCCATGGAGCCCATATAGAGAAATGTTGTTCTCAAGTTAGTTGCATTGTTAGATTTATTCGATACAACAGCCA
Organism: Sequoia sempervirens; assembly: GCA_007258455.2. Lineage (NCBI taxonomy): Eukaryota > Viridiplantae > Streptophyta > Pinopsida > Cupressales > Cupressaceae > Sequoia > Sequoia sempervirens. The sequence goes on along the minus strand of VDFB02154105.1, from coordinate 6,981 downwards.
GCATGCGTTTAGATTTAAACTTTGGTCTATTTTTCCATCTACTGATGAGGTCCGCCGCAACTACCTCCAGTCCACCGTCCGCCGACCGTCCCACCGTACCAGCCCTTCGCGTCCCTGATTTATGTTGCTTTTAAGTATTGTTGACTTTGTTCACGAGAAGCTTGTTGTAGCCAATCCCTACCACCCACCTTTTCCACTTACCGCCGAAGTCTTATGATATGGGAAGGGACTACTAGCTAATGAGAGGTTGCCGCTTAAATGTACTCTGCAAGGTGTTTTTGGTTGTCGTGCTCTAACTTTGGTTATAAGTTGGGGCTAGAGACCTGAAGTCAACAATGCCTTTTTGTAAATGGCATAGACTGTTTAGTTGCTTTGGTGACTTCAAAATGCTAAATATTTTTTTGTGCATATATGCTCAATTATTATATTGCTTATTGTATGTCTTTATGTGGATTGTTTGATTGCTTTGTAGCTTTCACCACTACATGGAAATGATAAATTAAATAATGTGTTAGAAGCTATTTAACAACAACCAAAAATGTGTATATATTTACATCTAACATCAAATTTATATATATTAGTGGGACATTTTTTTTTGAGCTACGTATATATGCATTCCATCTGTTGGATTCATGTGCACCATTTTTTTGCTTGGAAGTATATAAGCACAAAAAAGTGTGTTTTTGTTTTCTTATCTTTTGTTTCTTTTTTTCTTTGTCCAAATATGTATTTATGTGAAATTAGATCTAGGCATTGTTGATAAATACTCCTCACCATCTTTATTGTTTGGTGAATTATCATGGGAGAATCGTTGCATGTATGGGGTCCATATATTGGGGATGGTTACAATAATAGCTTGCATTTAAAACTTACCAAAGTAATTGGGTAGTTTACGTTATTTGGACTAAGGTATTGTTCAATGTTGGGTTGTAGACTGGGCTGCACAACATATGCAGCAAACATTGTAGCCATAACCTGTATAGTAAGTCTAATAAGGTACATGGATTTTACATTAATTAGGCTAGTCGATGATGTATCTTGTGTTTGATTTCATATTTTGTATGTGCATATTTATGCGTTTTTCACATTTCATGAAAACAAAATTCATATGTTTGAGGTCCACCTATGGATATATATGTGTATCATCTAGGAATAGCTTTGGATACATATATGTGTGTATAGACTTCCCTTTGCAAATGTATATCTATGTAGGCATGGTCGCAAACTGATAAAATAGTACATGTTCTTCACAATGGGTTGTTGTTGGCTATTTTTGCATTGTTTCAAGGGTAACTATTATTTTTCTAGACATCAATACCGACTTGATCAATGTTTCATCTCACACTTGATATATAGCCTTCCATTGTAACAAATTGTTATTGAGGTCTAAATAGGTAAGAACTATGCTTTAACAAAAACATTGACTATATTATTACTTTCCAAACATTGTGACTGCACAAGAACCATAAGTCAATTAGGCCTGATGAAAACCAACATTTAATTTTGCTTGCCTTCTTTATTGATGCACAAAATTCTTTTGATTTAAAAATCAAGAAATATCCACCAGCTTTATTGAGAGCTAAAAAGATAGTCCAAGGCTGGAAATTTTTTTGACCAAAGTTCACACAAATAGGGGTAACCACCCATCGTGCATGTGATTTGTTACACTTCATGAATAGTTCCATAAACCTTGCATCCAATGGATTCTATAAATTACACACCCTTGGTTTGAATACTGACCCATAAGTGAAAACCTACAAAACAAAAAATATACATAGTTACAAACTAGTGCAAAGCCACATCCACAAAACACAAACCTTGAAGAGAAACCCATAGAAGATTGGCAGCAAGAAACCCATACAAAAATATACTCTTTTATGAATAGAAACTCATCAAAAATTGAAACAATACAAACTTCTCAATAGCACATTCTCAAATATGAAACAATATAGCTAGAGAAGAAGAACAATAATCAACAATGCCCAATGGAATCTAACACAAAGTGTATAAGATTAAGTATTTTATTTTGTTGCAACCATAACCACAAAGAAAAAGCCATAAATTAAACAATATTGGTTTGGACACCGACCCAAGCACAAAAACCAACAGAACACAAAAAATCACAATTAGAAACCCATGGAAAACCAAAGCCATGAAGTGAAAACCTTAAACCAAACAATAGTCTTTATCACAAAAAATACAGTCTTTCCTCAATAGAAAGTTATCAAAATTTGAAGCAACCAATGGAACCTTATTGCAGATAAAACAATATAGCCTTCTAAAACCCATGGAATGCAAGTGTAACAATATGGAAAATTCATTTCCCCATATACACCTCTTTCCGCTTGGTTCATGAAAACCTCTTTCCACCTACTCTATTGATGTTGCCTTGTTTAGAAATGCAGTCCCGCAACTGTAGCCACAACACGAAAACATAAAGAGAAACCCACAAAAAAATCACAATATCAAATCCATGAAAAACCATACACACACATTTCAAACCATATATGAGCTACTATTTTTATTTCTAGAATCTATATAGTATTTTCTGAAGAAGAGCTAATCAACATTTGAAATAATCAACAGTACCTTATCAAAAATTAGATAGCATGGCTTGGCATAGACCGTGAACCATAAATCAAATACTATTGCTAATAGTTTTCCAAACATACACCTCTTCCTGCTAGCTTTCCTGCATAAAAAAAGAGAAAATTATTATTACAGGTGACACTTTCCTTTCACTTTGCAAAGATCGCCCCATGCAAAAAACACAACATAACCTGCACCCACCTTTACAAAAGTTGCACAAAACTTGATCAAGCTAGCACCCTCAAAAAAGCTTACCTTCCTCACTAACATGTCTGATAGCATGTATAGCAACAAAATGACACCAAACAATGCCTTATTAAAAATTCCCCAGATATTCGTTTGTCCCTAGAAGTGTTAAATTATAGTTGTGATTACAACAATTGACAATACACACAAGGCATACAATAATTAATGTTGATGGGAGCCTACGTTCAATTGCAGTGGCCTTCTCTATCCATGCTATGTGGAATGTGCCACCCTATTCCCAAGGTATCCAACAACTGCCTCTGTCATCTTTTACATGGCCACTAGTATATATAGAGATATATAGAGATATATTTCTAGCCCACAAGTATGTATATGTATATATGTATGTATACATACAAACATATATATATATATATATATATATATATATGTATATATGTATATACTTGTTTTAAGTATCCATGAAACAATTGATGTCATTAGGAGAAAGGGGTCAAGAGTGAGGAATGTTTCTTGAAGCCTCTATGCATCAAGCTCATTCCTATTGTCATGCTGCCTTTTGTCTGTAACCACAAAATCCTACTACTGCTCATTGATCTTCAATGAACACATATATATATATATCTATATCTATATCTATATATATATATATATTAAAAAATAAAAGAACATATTGCCATTCATAAAATACTACTTTCTCAATAGTACCTTCTCAAAAATGAAACAATATAGCTTAACCAAGACAACTATAATCACCAATGCCCAATGGGGCGTTTGAGTTGTAGCTATATTGAACTTGTATATAGGGTAAGGCTATCTGTTATTCTTTCCATCCCTTCTTTTGCAACTACATCCAAAATTGTTTGACACAATTGCCACATCTATATATATTTTTAGCCACAAAAAGGAATCCATAAACAAAAACCCAGAAGGTTTCACTTAAACAAACTGAATTTAAAATATACTCATTTCCCAATAGAACCTTATCAAAAAAATTGATACAATATAGACTTCTCAACAAAACCTTCTTGATAATTAATAGTGACAAGCCAATATGAAAAATATACTTCTTTCTGAGCATAACCTTAAAAAAAATATGAACAATATAGCATTTTCAACACCTTATCAAAAATGAAACAATATGGCCTAAGGTAGAGATATATAATCAACAATACCTAGTGCAATGAAGCATAAAGTGTATGCCATTAACTATTGTATTTTGTTCTGACCATAACCAGAAAACAGAAGCCATAAATCAAGTAACATTAGTTTCAACAACCCAAATGGACAAACGCACAAAACTCTAGCCACAAAACCCAACCAAAACAATAGCCACATAACGGAACCATAAACAAAAAACTATTTCTTTCAACAAACATTATAGTATTTTCTCAACAGAACCTTGTCAAAAATTGAAACAATATATCCTTTTGAATAGAACCTTCTCAAAGATGGCACAATATAGCTAGACCTAGACAATAGAAATCGTCAATAACTACATAACAGTTGGTATCTTGCATTCTATTTTTATAGACTTTGCATCTAATATTTGTTGAAGCACTAAAACACTTTGTGTTATTTACCATAGGGCATTGTTGTTTGTTCTTTTGTTGGCTTGAATAGATTGTTTCATTTATTATTTCAGTTATTCTTATTGAAAGAATAAAGACATTAAGGTTCAATGAAGATGATCTTCCCATTTTTTCTATATATATATATACAAAAATACATCTTAACTTAAGAAATATATATATATAGATCCACACATATATATCTATGCAAATCTGTAGCAAAAAGTTGTATTCACTGGGAAATTTCAATTGCATGCATCTATATTTATCTATATACATACGTAGATGTACACATGCATACACCCATGTCCACAAGTAGATGTATGGACAACTATAGATATTGATACATCTCTTAAAAGGGAAACACCACTATATAAATAAACAACATTCAATTATGAAACAATATTTCTTTTATCAAACAATATAGGCCTCTGAAAACAATGGCTTGAGGAAAATTCAAATAATACAACCTTTACAACAAGACTTTGTTGAAAATGACACAATATACAACAAACTCGACAACAACAATCAGAAAAGGGTGAATACCATTAACAATGTAACTCCTTACTAGACATAGCTACAAATGTGAAGGAAGAAATACTCTCACATAGAAAAACAAAATTGCAGTGGAAAGGCCATTTGAAATTATACTATTTTCCCTCAACAGAATTTGATAGAAAATTGAAAGAATATGGGCTTCTCAACAACATCTTTAAAAAAAAAAATATAGCATAGCCTATGGTAGAGAACAGTAATCAACAATACCTATTGTGATGAAACATAAACTGTATAACATTAAGTATTTTACACCATTGCAACCATAGCTAGAAAGTAGATGACATCAATCAAACAATATTTTCTTCAACAACAAGCCAGATGGAGAAATCCATCAAATAGAAAGATTCATAGTAACATACCCTTGGAAAATGATAGCCATAAAACATGGACCAAAGATTAAACAATATTTTTTTTTACAAACAATATAGTCTTCTCTCAACAACAGCTTATCAAAATTTGAAACAATCAAGATTGCATTAACTAAGATCAAGAAATATAGCATGCAACAACCTACGAACCACAAGTGAAACAATATTTGAAATGGTTCTCCTAGCATGCATATATTTTTTCTCGCTTCACATGCATAGATATTTATACATCTGGTGCATGCATTCCACATCACTCTCATTATTGGTGCCATTGGTAACACTTTTTGTATTGGTTTTGGGTTGATTGTCCCATGCAAAAAATAGAAAATATACTGCAGTCAACTTTAGAGGAACTTGACAACATGTGGTTGGACTTGCACCTTCACAGAAGCTCGTCCTCTTGGCATCAATATTTAAAGTTTTATGGTTTTCGTGTAGTGGAAATGGTTGTGCCAGAACCCGCTACTCAAAAACCTAAGCAGAGATAGCAAAAATCTATGTAATTTTCAATAAGGCATTGTTGGGTGTTCTTCTGTGACTTTACCTCCTTTCATAGCTATGAGCAAAGATTACGAGCTTCTTTGAAGGTTGAAGTATGACTGGCCTTTCCAATAGATATATCACAAAAGGAGTTGTTGCAATGATATGATGTATGTTATGTCCAATGAGAGATATTGCTTCCACCATTGATAAAAGTGATGGACAATCTATGTTCTTGCTCAGGGGTTTGGTGAGAGCCCATGGGGCTTCATGACCCAATATGGAAAGGTGGAGAGCAGGCCTTTTTTTCTTGTTTTTCATTGCATATTCGCTATATGTTCTTTAGTTGTGTTGTGGGTACTTGTGGACATGGTTCTATGCATGTATAAATTTACATATGCATATACATAAATCACAAAACAATGCACCACCTTTTCTGCAGCACCAAAGAGCTCAAAGACTGAGAAGACTGATCAAAAATTTTGACCACAGTTCACCAAAACCAGACAACAGCTTTCCACCTTTCCACTAGTGCTAGAAAACTCTAAAACCAATGCATATATATGTGTGTTTGTGTGTGTGTGTGTGTGTGTGTGTGTGTGTGTGTGTGTGTGTGTGTGTATGCATGTGCACTCAACAAATTGTGTCCCCGATATGGTAGAGTGGACAATACATCTTGTTTTGTTTTGTTTGGGTGTTTGCAAGCACATTTTTGTCTTCATTGTAATATATGTATATATCTATGTATATGCATATGTGCATGTAGATATGCATGTGCAATGGAAAACGTGAAGTTTTAATGGATGGAGACTTGAATGAATGAAGGCACGATGCACAACCATAGTTGAACCAATGTTATACTCTTCTTAAAAGTGTACATTGTACCTTTCATTTGTTGCACTCTCCATTGAAAAAAAATCATATGTATATCTACATTTGCAAATACATTTACATATGTGTATGCTTTGGTTGTTATCGATAGATCACTATTGGGGGAAGTATCTGTGTATGTGCATGTTTCTAAATTTTTGATTTTTTACTTTTCCACCATGTTTTATATTTACAACTAAAAAATTGCTAGATATGCATCTGATGCATACAGCTGATTGTGATGGCTTAGTAATAACTATTAGTATGAAAGGGTATATATTAGGCATAGTCAATAGTGTTGGTTTCACCCTTGATTATACTAGTGGGTAATATATTTT